>PVIR01033942.1:0-17592 GCA_004026965.1 Petromus typicus
ATACCCAAACTAGACATTTTAATAAACCATTTTTATGAAATTTCCTTGATCAGAAAGACATTCACATTGCAGATAACAGAACAATAAAATTGAAAAAACAGTTATAGTTCAGATATGTGATCATATAAATACTGCTTGGAATAATGGTATAATAGGTTCCAGTGAGATCACTGAAATTGGATGTCCTGAAAGACTCATTAATTTTCTTTCAAAAGGTTTACTGATGCTTTGAGTCTTAAAAATTTATTCCAAAGTCACGGCAACAAAATGGTCCATTACTTCCAGAGAAGATGAAAGCGAGGCTACAGAAGACAGGAGTCTACACTGAGCTTTAACTGGGCAACGATTTGTGTTTTCTCTTTGTGTTTCTTTTACTTCTGTCATTCTTTTCAACTGGAAATTGAGAGTCAGAAGTAAATGATTCATCTAAAAACAAGTATTATTTAAAGCAGCAAAATTAAAAGGTGAGTTTTAACTTAAAGAATACTGTTTGTATAATATTATGAGGACTAATACTTGTACTTTTAATGTTTTGGGAGAAAAAGTAAGCTAAAAATGTTATTATTTTTATAGAAAGTTATGATTTTCCAATTTAACGCATGTATCTAAATAAAACAAAGTCACTTTATACTTATTCAAAGTGATCCATAAAAATATCTTCTGTTACTCCTTTCTTATTTATTTTTGTGTATGTATCCAAGTTACGCAGTCAATTAGTTAGTTGTGAAATCAGCTCTGTTACATGCCTTCACATTTTTATTCATAAAAGGGACTAAAAATGCCACCTCTCTCTTGATTTAATGTAGGTTGGGCCCTCAGAACATTGCAGTAGAAATGTCAGCTACAATTACCTTAAACATCAAATCCATGTAGCTTGGTCTTATTAAGTTAATACAAGCTCTCTTTTCTTAGATGTTCCTGTGCTTCTTAAAACATAGTATAATCTAAGCGTCCATAGATATGCCATTTTTACATACAAAAATCCATTAAGAGAATTCTATTCTCATACAGTGAAATTCTCATTTCACTGAATTCAGGGCATGCCTCCGATAAGGGCATTATGGAGCTTAAATAGCTTAATATAAGCTTACAACAATAGTCTTTTGGTCTAACATGTGATGCTGAAGGCCTGCATCTAACAGGATTACCTACAGAGGTTGTTAAAATACACACATTGGCCTCACTCATGAAATTTATGATCACAATTCTGTTCCTGGATCTAGCCAGAGCCAGGTGCTGCTACAGCTGTTGTAGAAGCTCACCTGGGAAACCAATTCGCTCAGTGTGTGGTTGGTTGTCCTCCTTTCCCTGGGTGCTATCTGAGAACTGGTCTTCTCATCACTCCAATGCAGTGTAAGCTAGAACTTGCCAGCAACAAAGAACTCATTGAAGTTTAATTTAAAATGAAAAATCAACTTTGTTACATGATCTTCTTCATGCTCCTGAAGAAGTTTGAGCATGCTCATCTTCACAGTCTGTGCCTTGTTTGTCTGGTCTCACTGCTGCACTCCTTTCTCGCTTCAACCAGACAGTAAAAACTTAGCAACTTTCTAACAAAACGAATTTTTCTTTCTTTTAGCTCAGGTATGTAAAATGATCGATTACTTGACTGTTTTGGTTTATGAATGCTTCATCTTAGAAAAGCATTATGTGCTCAAATTTGAGAAACTAATAAAACAAATGCCAGCTTTGTAAATTGCTAGCCATGTGACCTTGGGTAGGTGACCTGACTTCTCCATTCCCCAAATTTTTTCATACATAGAAGTAGACATTGTATTATTGAAAGCTATACAAACATTATTTTATCCTTTTCAGATATATTGCTATAGATTCTAGAAATATTTTCATGTTTTACATAATATTTTAAATATTTTTAAATGACTTGAATAGCTTTATTATTTTTTAAAGTTTGTTACATCAAAGAAAAATAGAACTGAACTGAATCAAGGCACCCAAAATGGAGATTCAGAAGAAAAACTGATCAGTTTTCTATTAACAGTGATAATTGATGAAGTTCAATCTTAGTTTGAATGATTTAAAGATTATTTCATGAATGAATTAACAAGCTTCAGTTACAAATTTCAAATAAGTTATGTGGTTTCTTCCTTCGTTTACAAATTAAGAAAGTGAATGCTAACAATAAGTGAATTACTGAATGCTGTCAATGAGGCTCATAATATCACAGATTGAATACTGTAAAATCTACTGACACATATTAGTATTGGGATTTGAACCCAGCCTAGTAATAATCTTCAAAATAGAAATCTGTATGTAAATCCATTATTTACTATATTTATAGAAATTTAATATATTGGAGTCAAAATTAAGTTCTTCAACTTTCAAGTCAAAAATCACACTAAATCTTAGCGGCTAAGATCAATTAAATTTGAGCAACACACTAAAAGTCTGCTGAATAAGGGTATCAAGAAAATCTGAATTCCATTTTAAACTGTATTATAAAAATAACTAACCATTTATGCAATATAACCGAATCATTTCTTACATTTGTCAGGCTCTCCAATTATGGATTCCTATTAAGACACTGAAATGCCCCCAGCTTACCAGCTGACCCTCCTTAGCTCACTTATTCTTTTATTTTGCAGCTTAACATGAAGGAAAATAATTAGCAGTTATCTCATTTTCTCTATTTCCACTGAGCTAAGTGACGATCCAGGTAGAGCAGCAAATATCTCAAAACTAAACAATGAGATAATAACATTAAATTTGACCAATGCAATTATAATTGCTAATAAAGCTACTGTCAGAGTAGGAAGAATAAAAGTACCGATATCCCAGATATGGGAAAGAATGAATATTTTAATGCTAGTGTTACATTTTTATTATATTATTTACTTATTCTTTGATCTACTGTCTTAGTCACTTGGCTGGAATAACTCATTTTTAACCAAGCAAGATAAGAAATGAGAAAAAGTTCACAGAATCACTAAGGGCCTAGAGCCTGCGATGCAATGCGCACTAGCCCACACACAGAAGCTGTAGAGCGGGAGATGAGAGAGTGGAAGGGAACAACACAGAGAAGAGCAGGCAGGGGCTAGGAAGGAAATGAGAAGTGGGACTGGGTAAGTTTACAGCAGGGAATACAAGGCATTCAAAGATGTTAAGTCTTACTTCCTAAAATAGCCACTTTCCTCCTTGTTTTGCCAGTTTCATTCCGTGCTTCCTTTCTCCCTCTTCTTCCTAAGTCTTGATGCATCTATTCCTCAGAAGCAGTAATCCTTCTGTCCCTGAAGGTCAGAGGGAATTTGTGCACCTTCACACACACTTGATGCAAGTGAAGACAAGGAGAAATTGTTGCAAGACATATTTCATTTACTGAAGCTGCACTGCCATGTAAACACTTTGACAGACTGCTGGGTTTATAGACATAAATCTTAATTTGATTTCAGTAAAATTACTTAATTACAGTTAATTTTTAATTTGGATTTTTCCCATAAAATAATCCTAAAATGAAATATATTCAAATTTCTTTTAAAACTAGTTATTAACATAGTTACCACTGTACCATATGAAAACAAAGCTTGGCTAGTTCACAGCATGATACTCAAGATAAAAGAACAGATGGGATCACTGTGATGCTTCTTATCTATTCTTTAGAAAATACTAATAATACAATAGGAGCAAAGCAAAACTAAAAATTTCTCCTTCAATGAATGAAAACCTTATTTTTTTTTTGGCTGAGTATAAATGGGAATTTAGTATAAATGGATATTTAGTTCAGTGTATAAACTTTGGATTCCATCTCAGTATTTCTGAGACAAATTCTATGTATTGGATTTTATGTTTTCTAAAGTAATTGTTTATTATCTTCATAAAAATTCATTTTCTTGGGATTTTCTATGTCAAAATATTTAAATTCCCAAATTTTAGTAATATTAGCATTTCCATTCTTAAAAAACAAACATATAACTTCTTAGGTCTTATAACTTTATCTCTTTATAATAAATTTTATTGTCATATCTTTAAAACACTTTGAAGCCTATTTAATAAGAATTAATGTCTTATCTTTCCTTTTCAAAGCTTAATTAAAACAACTAGTATCCACCATTTTTCCATTTTACTGGATTCTAAATGATAATGTAGAAGATATACTAAGTCAAAAATGTATTACAGGACTGAGGATTTAGCTCAGTGGTTCCAGCACCTGCCTTGCACCTGCTATGCATCCGGATTCAATCCCCGGTAACCACATACAGTACTGGACATGGAGACTCATGCCCACCAGCAATCAGCCTCATACCACAGTGGTGGGTGTGGTGGCTTGCCCCTGTAATCTAAGCACTCGAGGGGCAGAGGCAGGAAGACTGCTGTGAGTTAAAGGCTGAGCTTAGGGCCAGACTGAACTAAAAAAGCAAGACCCTGTCTCAAAAAAAAAAATTACAAAACATGTTTTATTAGTAATTTAAATTATAATTTCATTCAACAGTGTAGCGAGAAAATATGGTCAGTTTTTCTGAAAATAAATGCCTTGCAGTATTTCACTGGACTGTGAGTACCTTAAACTCAGGAATTCTACCACAGTCATCTTGTTAAGAATATTAATTATTGCCGAGTTTGAACCCTGCAATGAAAGCGTTAATACTACAAAGCTGAAAAGGCACAAATGAGTTCTGACTCTACCTCTGCACAGTGTAGCATGCCGTGCTGAACAGATACCTCTCCGAAATATCACGACATGTTGTAACTCCCAACGGCTTAGATAGATTGGGAGGAGGATCAGCATAGGCAGTGAAGTAGAGGATCTAGTGATGACTGAGACCGCAGTGTGGATTTCAAGTGGTTCCATTCCAGTGGTGGTGACAAGGGGACTGGCAGGGGAAAGGCCACTTGAAATGGAGACAGAGACAGGAGTAGGAGAGTACAGTCCACGAGCCAATAAACACCAAGAGCTGCTGCAGCCACCAGCAGCTCTAACTGGGACACAACACAGTCTTCTCTGAACATGCAGGAGAAACCAACCCTGCCGATATCTTGATTTTGGACTTCCAGCCTACAGAATTTTGAAACAATATATTTCTGTTTTAGCCTACAGTCTTTATGGTCATATTTTACAGCATATTTTACAGTAGTCAATTAATATAGGTATATAACCAGTTAGAATTAGGGTTTTCTTTTATAAAAGACACTAACGCCTATCTTTTAGTTCTGTTAAGAAGACTGAGTAACTTACTAAGTCTCCCCTAATATCCAAAGTATTAAATCTAAAAATGTTATTTAATTAAATCTAAAATATTAATATATATTATATTGTTGATGACTTAGAAATAAGTTGATGAGAACATTCAACTAAATTCAGTAAATGTTAGATATTAAGGAATTATACTGCAGTTTAGCGTATTTTAAGACAGTAGAAGATCAGATAGACAATTCTTCAAATCTTCTACCTGAACATTTGTCTTCTCAACATTTCTATCATAGCTACCAAGAGTGACCTCAACTTAGATCATAGAATGAAAAATTTAAAAATAAGGGAAAGGAGGATTCTAAATTCTTAACTCCTGAAAAGCCAGATTTAATTTATTTGTTCAATTATTTGAAAAATAACCGTAGCCTTACATTTTCAGATTATAAAACTATGTAATTTTTAAATGTTTCTAAATTTGACAACTCAATCCTACATTATCTTATTATTTTTCATGCTTGCATTTGTAGCTAATCTTCTACACAACAGCAAAGAAATACATTCACTAATTAATAAAAATAAAAGTCAAAAAACGCATCCTACGTCTCACATTTCCTGTCTTAATGATTTCTCGTAAAAAGACAGAGGCCAGATAAAGACCACCTCAAAGTGGCTTTGAATTGAATCTGGGCAGCATAGTTTTTCAAAGAGAATCACAATGTCATATACATATGCATATACAAAGTATTTTTTCATAAAAATCAAAACAAAAGCAGCAGTTAATAAATAACATGCCTTATTTAAAATACAGTAGTTAATAAAATATCTTATTCACTTTAGGTATTGATACTTCATAGATAAAAAATAATACTGTAGAAAATAAATCTCATCTAAAAGCAAGGATTTTCTTCAATCTTCATAAGTTAAATTTTGGTGACAGACTGATGACAACAATTTCTCCATCACGTAGTTACTCTGTATCTGCCACCAATTTTATGAAGTGTTCTATAAATCAAAATTGAGACATTTCGAAAATCAGGATTCTATTTGCATCATCCTGCCCCTGCGATGAGCAGTGTTCTGAGGATTGGGGAGGGCTGTAAAAGCCCACTAAAGATTTCCACAGCGATCTCTTGGAAAACCTTATCCCAGTATGTTTTTAGACTCAAGAAATGTACTTTTAGGACTCTGAGATTTGAAAACTCATCAATAGTGAATCAATTTTTTATAGGCAGACTTACTTATCTGAACAAGGTTCATTTGAAGGGAGTGAAAATTCGACATCGATGTACTGATTTCCAATCTGAGTGCTCTCTGCGAAGTAGACCTAAGACTGAAAGGTCCTGGGCTCCCCCTTTCTGTCATTCTGTAGACATCAGAGGGAAAGCAGATTACAGATGACAGTGAGAAGGGCAAAGATGGACTCTTCAATAATAGAGACAAGAGAGTGTGTGTTCAAGGGCTGAGCTATGTAAATGAACTCATACATTTACATAGTAAATTATACTAACAGCGGAATCGACCCTTCCCATAACTCCTGGCTAATACACAAGTACTTGAAATATCAACCACTTAGACATTTTTTGTTTTGACATGATTAACAAACATTCCACTTCTGACTGATACCTTCTTTCCCTTAGACATTATAATACACTGATATACAATGCAGTCACGTTTATACCATTAACCAATGACTTCAGACTTTCCCACTTAAAAGATTCAGATCTGTAGACTGAAATCTAATTTATATTGGTTTTATCCCAGGTTATTCATAATTATAAGTACTGTGTCCCTCAGATGAAGTTCCCTTTTATGTTGCAGGTAGGCTTTTATTTTATAAGGACTGCATCAGATCAACATTTTGTGTGCAACAAAGACAGCCCAGGAATCCCCTGGAGAGATGGTGGAGTGTGTTAGATCCACTGACTGTTTCAGTTTGCCATTTACTACAAATGCATCAGGTATACACACAGCCCTTACCAGATCAGAAGTGCCACTTACTCAGAAGTATTAAATATAGTGACTTTTGAAAATATAGGATACATAATGTATGGCTTAGTCACTAATTTGGCTTAGTCACTAAGTCTTGGACCTGGGATAATTCACTATTTCTCAAGGAGATGTACATGATATGGATGGGCTAGAGAGGTGAGTTTCAGGGCTACCACCAATTATGTATGCTACAGACAGGTGGGAAGAGAGCCTCTCTACCACCATCAACAACTGCACATTATAAAACAATGGAGATTTTTTTTTTCTCTCCTTCAAGCCTTTAAATTATTTGCATTTCTATAAAATTCATACAAGTATAAATTAAATTCATCTCAAAATACAGAATATCATATCTCTCATTACTAAATCAAAATTATATTTACTAATATATTTATTCAATACACCACCTTTAGACTGATTTGTATGTTATTAGTGATATTATTAGATTTTTGTAAACTTTAATAACAGTAGAACTCAGCAACTTTTGTTTGCTTATAGATATTCGTTAATATTTAAAGTAAAAAATCACAAATAGTTTATATAAACAAGTACAGGAAAAGATTGACTACACTGAGATTCTAGTCTTATAGCCAAAAACTATTAAGGTTCTAAGAGAGTATATTGATCTTTTAAATGTACATGAATACCTAATTAAATCATATCTCTTTCATAATACAAAGTTGAGGGTATTTTCACTATCCTTAATAGTTGAAATTTACTTACTGAGTTTAAGAATTATTTAAAAGAAAATATGAAGGCTAAGTAACATTTCTTTTATTATATGTCATAGGATTAGTCTATAATATTTTATGTCTATTAAATTTACTATCTCAATTAAGCTGTCAATTGTTAAATATGAGCATTGTATTTTAGAATAATTTCACAATAGGCAGAAGCCTCTTGATCACTGACAAAGTTTAGTCCATGCATATGAGCATGTTAAATTAGTACAATGGTTCAGACTTATGATGATAACACAGTTTTATTTGTCTATGATATTTTCAAAGCCAAGTTTATTTTTAATTTTATTTATTTGGATGCCAGACTCTGCTTTTGTTCCTTTCTATTCTCTGTAGTGCAGATCTGCTGGCAGTATTTTTTCTCAGTTTCTTCCCGTGAATGATTCTACATTTATCTTCATTTTTGAATGAAGTGACTCCAATCTGCTGTGTAGCTATTTCGTCTTAACCTTTCAAGCTTTAAGGACATCGCTTTGCTGTCTATCACTTATGGGATTCTTGATATGTCTCCCATAATTCTTTGTTCCTTTGTATATAATGTGCACTGCCCTCCACTCCAACCTTTGGACTCTTTTATTCTTTGATTTTCAGTGGACTGAATATATGTCTAGGTGAGCTTTGTTTTCCCTATGTGTTGTTCTTTACACTTTTTAGATTTGTAATTTGGTTTGTGCTATTATTTTAGAAAATTTGTGGCTGTTGCTTTTTAATATTTCTTCTACACTGTTTTCTCTTGCTGTCCTGGGATACCAATTACACTTAAGTTAGAGACTAGATACTTTCCAGAGATGCTTAATATTCTTCTTTCAATCCTTCCCTTTTCTTTTTCCTTCTGTGTTTCAGTTCGTGCAATTTCTATTGACCTATCTTCAAGCTCAAAATTCTTATATCACTTGTGTCAACTCTAAAAATGAACCTGTCACAGATGTTCAGCGTTTCGGTTACTGAGCTTTTAATATCTGCAATTTCCATGTGATTCATTCTTAACAGAACTCTATTTTTCTTTCCCTCTATCTGTCTCTGCTGAAATTGGACATCTGTTCCTGCATGTTGTCAAACTTTTCCACTAGAGTATTTAACACATTAATTATGGTTATTTAAATTCCTTTTTCTGATAGTTCCCAAATCTGCATAATATCTGAATGTGATTCTGTTGATTCTCTTTCATTTGGCAGTGTATTGTTTTTTTCTGGATTTTCCATATGTTGCAGAAATTTTGCGGAAAGCCAAGTATTTTGTGTCGGCCAATAGGGACTTAGATAAGTAAATTTTTATTCCTCAAAATGAGCACTGTGGACATTGGGTTAATCTGGGCAGGAGCTGAGTGGGATTTATCACTGTTGCTATGGAAACTGCAGCCTCTCATTTTGTCTAATGTACTGTGTATGGTTAGAGTGGGACTGATCTGCCTAGAATTAATATTTTTAGAGTTTTTCTTCCTTTATTTAGTTTACTGGTACAGGTACATTATTGATACATCTTGCTTGGGTCGGTTCATATTGGTACATTATGATTATATGCAACATTGAAAGTTTGTACCTATGCCTGAAGTACCTTGATTCTCATTTTTTTCCCATTCCTCTGCAATTACAAGCATCATACCACAGTGACATATGTGCACCTGTGTTTAGAGAAGCACAGTTTATAATAGCTAAATCTTAGGAACAGCCCGAATGCCTGTCAGCTGGAAATTGGATAAAGAATATGTGCTTAAAAAAATAAAAATAATATTACTTAGCCACAAAGAATGATAAGTTAGCCATATGCATAGGTGAAATAAATAAGACATAGATATGTAAACACCATATAATTTCTGTATTATTATAAGTTGAGAGTGTAAATGAGGTCCAGAATGTATGATAAATACTGTGAAATAGGTAAAATTATTAAATATTTCCCTCCTCTGGCTTCGGTCTCTCTTTTGTGCTCTCTCAAATGGGGTCTCCCCTCCTGTCCCTTGTCTTCTTAAAACTTTCCAACCATATTCCAAGATGCCTTATGTTGCAGTGTTTGCCAGTTTGTAGAATGCCGGGCAAGCCTTTCTCTCTGTGTGAGATGAAGCCTATGTGAACGCAAGCTTCGCGTCCTTGGCTCCCATGGGTGTGGCCTGTTCAGTGCTTCACCTCTCAGCTACAGATTTGGGTTCTTTGCATATCTGGTCTCTGTACTCTAATAAGAAAATAATTCTATTCTTTCTCCAGTGTCAATGAGCTCTTTACCACTTGGTACTGAGAGTGCCGGGCGCGCTGCTCTTCTTGCAGCATTTCAGACTTTAGTTTCAAATGGATAATGGGGCAGGATCCAGACAGCGCTTTGTGTCTTTCTTCCAACGATGGTTTTCCCAGATTCAGGCCTCCAGCACAAGGAACACCTTCTCCACAGACATGCTAATGTTTCTGTGTGATTATCCAGGGAGGTGTGTAGAAAAAGCCTAAAAGCATTTGCAAATTATTATCACATTTATGTTCTTATGCTTAATTGCTATCTATTTGTCAACCAGTTTTGGAGTTATTTTTATTAAATAAATGTAGCTACTATAAGTGGCTGCTCCTTGTGATCACTTGTTTTTGCTTACAGAAAAGTCATTTGGTTATTTTGTAATTTCAGCTTCCTGATGGTTCAGAACAGCTGTGAGTTTACACATCCTGGAAAATGTTTTATGTTATTGTATAGATACCAACAACACTCTCATTAGATTTCTACACCCCACACTGAAGTCACAAATGTATATTTTCCAAATGAACTCCCCCAAACCTGGTATAGGTACTGTCATTTGTAAGCCAATGAAATGGATATTATGTTTTATTTTTTTCAAAACTAGACATAGATCTTACTCTGTACTAGCTAAAAACTAGAAACTCAATTATATGTAAAACCATTACTTTGGTCTCAAAAGAAAAGCAATATTCAAGTTTGCCTTCCACAGGATTATAACTCAGCTTGCATTTGCCTCTGTTCACTCACTTTCCTCTTTCCAATTTCCAACTGTATTAGCTTGGCTTTTACTGGTGCTATATTTATGATTTTTCCATAGAGATTATTTTTCCTGTTGCACTAATTATGACTGTAATTTCTCTTCCCTAATATTAGAATGTCCTTAATCCAGGGACATGTAAGCATGCGCATGTGAATTTATCAACACAGCAGACCTGCCTTTGTTGCTTAAGAACATACACAAGCTTTGATCTACTTGTGTAATGTTTCAAGCACCCTTGTCAGCCAGGGTTCTGAAAACATGTTTCCAGAATACTTATAATAAAAATCCTCTTACTTGCTATTGAAGTTGTCCCTGCACTGTCAAAACATGACAAGGAAGGAGAAAAAGAAGTAAAATCCAAGATCCATCTAAAGGAGGAAGATTAATGATGTAAAGATAAGTGTAGCTACAGAAGAGAAAGGGAAATGACAGCAAGTAAAATGATAAAACAAGAAACAGCAAAGCAGAAGGCACAATGGAAAAATTCATTTGAAATATCTTAGAATCATTTTTCTGACTTTGAGATTATTTTTTTAAATACCATGCTCAATCGCTTTTTTCACAATTTTTGTTGTTTTTTCACTAATTTGGAATTTTAAAATTGCTTTTTTTTCTGTAGAAAGCAAAAAATCTTGATGAGAAATTAGGGGGGAAATTTAAACAACAAGGAAATATGCAGAAAATTAAGAGCACAAAATATGCCTCAAGTCTCAAAGTTGATTTTTCATAGAATATATGTCAAGAATAAATTTAGTTAAATCTGCAAAATTTTGTGTGAACATTACATTTTTTCAGCCATAGGTAGCAAAAATAATTTCTCATCATGTGTGCAAATTCAACAGGATTAAAAAGTATATTTCAACCTACTCTGAAAACTATTAAATACATAACTGAAGTCGCACTTCTCATTGTCAAGAAGCTGCTGTCTTGTTCTCAGTAAGATAGTTAGCTCAGTGGACATTCAGCACTCTTGAGAGATGCTCAGCAAAATCAGACAACTTCTTCTAATATTGAAATTGTAAATATTAATACATTGCTTTTGACCATATACTGGGAAAATGAAGCTATTCCTTGAAATATGAAAGAAAGATACTCACATCTAATTATTTTTACTTCATCATCATTGTTTCATATATTGTGAAGCTTGCTGTTCATATTTTTTAGAGAAAATATATGTATAGTTTATGAAACTTTAGAATATATTTGTTGTATTTTAGAATACTCATTTGAAAAAGGTTAAGACATGAGCCTGTCAGGAGCAGGTTTCTGTAATTTGAAATTCAGAAAAACAAATTATGCATTGTTGGGATAGCACTTTTTTGGATCCATCTTCTGCCACATTCCATTCATATGATATAGATTTCAACTCATCCCAAATTTAGACCTAGAATTCCCAAGCAACACACCACTTCACTCACTGAAATGGATTATTACTTTAAAAACATAAACTAATAAGAAATTCAGAAGTCAACATTACTTAAACAAGTGATGAATATTTTAGCATTTAAATTAAGCTGTACTAGTAATACTAATAATTTTCAAAGACTCCTCTTGCTCTAAACAGTTTATAATTTCCAAAACATTTCTTCTAGAAATAAAAAAACTAACCACGATTACATTATTTTCAACTAAACTGAATATTAGTAACAGCTGAAAGCACGTTTGAGTGGCTGTATTAATTAAAAGCTACATGGTAGCTTCTAAGATGGAGATCTGAATTCTGTAATCTAGATTCATGAACTCTTTAAGTATGTTATCATCTATGCCATCCTTCCTTTTTCTAGATTCTGCTTCAGGATATTGTTAGATTTTTTTTTTAACTGGACAAACTTTTGACCTGGCTAATATGACAGCCAGAAAACAAGGAAGTACTTAAATTTTGCCAGTTATACGTTCAAGAAAGTATTGGTCACATTTTGTGATGCAGGTCAAAATGTGACAAAAGGAGAATTGGAAAGTCCCATTTGACTTTGATATCCCCCAGCTAGGTACATACATGGGAGAATTAAAACACAGACAGTGACATATGTGCACCCATGTTCATAGCAGCTCAGTCTGTGATAGTTAAATCTTGGGAAAAACCCAATGCCCATCAACTGGAGACTGGATAAAGAAGATGGGTTTTGTTTTGGTTTGTTTTTGTTTTAAATGGAATATTATTCTGCCATAAAGAATGGTAAGTTTGAGTCATTTATACTCAAACAGATGTACCTTGAGGACATACTCATAAGTGAAATAAATAGGTCATGAATGTGTAAATATCATATCCTTTCTCTGGTATAAAAAACTGAAGATATAATTGAGTTTTAAAATGCATGATAGATATTGTGAAATAGAAAATATTCAAAGGAAAAGGGGGCTAGGGGTAAGTAAAGAAGGGAAAGAAAAAAATTGATGGTAAAAAGGAAAATATATATATATATATATATATGCGCAATGGGGGCAAAAATGATAATTAAGTTGTGTCATACACAGGTACAAATTCTCAATGTCAAGTATGAGCATGATGTGTATAGCACCAGTAAAATCAGTTTTGAAAAAAGAGTCAACTGTAAGATGTCTAGCTGGGTGCTGGTATTAGGGAGTAGGGGAGGGAAGAAAAGGATTAATATTAGCATTCTAATGTTCATATGTGTAATGAATCACTAATTTCTGTTATATGATTTCCTTAATAATACTACAATTACAAATACCTAAAATGACCTCACTAATGTGTGATTTAGAGATCTCTAAATTTCACCCAACTAAAATGAAATGAGAATTCTAGGATTCTAAATTCATGAATCTTACAAACTTACAATTTCCAATCCTTATGTTATTGGAGGCATCTGTGTTATGGTGCATTATACTGGTATATAGTAGTTATCAAATTAAGATCCTCAGGCTTAGAGATTAACTCTCATTTAACTGGAAACAACTATTTTAAATCTTAAATGCCCTATTTTTTATACTACACATTTTGTTTTTGTGGAAGCAAGACATAAATTTAAAATTTATGGTGATGCCTTCTTATCCTGTGTATTTCCATTTGTGATCTTATAGCATATACAGTAACTTCACATTCCCAAAATTTTAGTGACAGCATCTTTGACAAAGTAACCATCTACCTTTAAGGCAACATTATACAATATTGATTTCTTCTTTTTAAAAGGGGCATATATAAAAGCAAAATATTTGTCATCTCATTGATGCTCTTGGGATAGGGTTTATCAGTCAGTTTTACATTTTTATTTAAATAAAGGAACGATACTTCTCATGTACATTAAAAATAGGTCACAAATGTATAAGTACTGCATCTTTCCTTTAGTATGAGAAACTGAATATATAAATGAGTTCTAAAGTGCACGGTAGATATTGTGAAATAGAAAATATTCAACTGGCAAAGGGGGCATAGGAGTACATAATTTAGGGGAAAATAAAATGTTTAAAATGAGAACCAAATCATGTCAGATCATTTACTAGTACAAATTCCCAATGCTGAAAGTGACTATGATGTGTATATATAATGTGCCAATAAAAATTTGAATATAAAAGTCTGAAAAAAAGGAAACAAAACTTATGTATATAGAGAACAGGAGGTGGGCAGGCAGGTGGGAAAAAATGAGAATTAAGTTGTATCAAATACTGGCACAAATTTTCATGTTGATGGTGATCACGATGTTTATATAAAATAAAACATAAAATAAAATCAATTATTAAAAATATTGATCGACCAATAAAAATAGTGAAGGACAATTTGTGTAATGATGACTTCACTTTGGTAAATTAGGATGTATCTTAATCATTTTTAACTTACACTAGCCGATCTTTTGGGCATAACTTTGTTCATAATATTCAATAGTTTAAAAATTTCTTCCTAAGAAATTAAAAAATAAAATGCATAGATTTATTTGATGTTTGTGCATATTTGTAATGTTGCCAAGTGCTACATTTTAGGATGATTCATTCACAGATCTTGCTCAGTGAGTGTCATCAAATCACAGGTTTCCCAGGCCAATGGTGTCAAAAACCAACACACAACAAGACAAAACCTCTGAGTCACCTGTAAATGGCTGTCAGCCTTGACTACTGGGCACAGTTACCATCCTGTGGAGCTTCACTGTAGCGGTCAATAAAGTAGATAAACAACCAAGATTACTGACAGATGCTGGGGCGAGAGAAGAGTGAAGACACGGATGGGTTGGGCAACGGAAACCTTTTTTCTCAAAGTCTGATGGCATTTTGGAGATTCTACACTTGAATTTACATATACATCTCTCCTTGACAAAAAATGTGTGTTCAAGTAGACAAGCTGTCACATAAATCTCCCGAACTGAAATGCAGATATTTGACTCTGCCAAGATATGTGTATTTATAATACAGCTGAGTGAAGCTGTAAAATCTGGAATGTCTATCTAAACATTAATAGACTTATTTCAATTTTCTCTATACGATGACTTAGAAATAAAATAAGCTGATTAGAAAGTCAAGTTTGCTTTAAATTCACTAAAGGATGTCTTTTTCTGAGATTGTTAGAAAAATTGCATTAGCTGTGGTGAAACCACACCATTGTATTCTGTAAGAATCCTAGATTAATATATGAAGGAAGTCAGGGTTTGAGAAAGCTTCATGATTCAGCTGACAGAGAAATTGCTCTCACTTTTGCTCCCTAAAAATCAACTTAAATTAGTGTTGCTTCTTTTTGCCCCAGACTTTGAGACACTGCTTCAGTCCTGATGCACTTGGGGGTCACGGTGCGGTGTGGTTTGTTAAATGACTGAATAATGACAAACGGATAAGGAAGAGGCGAAGGGAACCGTGTATACAGACACACCGCAGGTAATATACAACACTGCGATTGCATATTGACCTCGGGCACTCGGTCTCACTCGGCATGCCATGCGACAGCACAGGACACGGGCCATGTTCACAACACGGGGCTGGATTTCAGAGACTCACATAGCTGCCTGCGAGCAGGTACAGGAGCACTTCCATAAGCTGTGCCCTGGAAATAAAACACATTTTTTTTTTTTTTTGGAGCAAATGATGTCAGCATCAGTAACAGTAGGAAATGAGGATGAATTGAATAAGGGACATTAACCAAAATATAAAAATAAACAAGGTTTAAATTATTGCTTTTGTAAAAAGAGACTATGTATTTAGTAGAAAAATATATATTAAAATAATATTTGAAGAAAATTAAGTTAAATATCAAAATAAGAAAGCAAAATAAAAAATTGTGCTATGAATGGAAACTTTAAAATTTGACAGGAATTTAGTTTGTGGAAAGTAGAACGCACGGTATTTATGAAGTGGCCTCCTTAAAAAGTAGGTTCCCTTGCACCAATTCCTTAGCGGATGGAAACAGAGATTTTACTCTTTTACAGTAAGCAGTGCACTGGTAGTTGCACTTTTCTATTTCAACCTCAGATGTTATGTAAGACCAGAAAAAAAAAAAAGACTTCAATAAAATGGCCTGAATCTCTGAACTGACAAAGACTGAAAATCCACATGATTCCATAGAGTGAAAGTTACTAAATGAAAACACTTATTGAGTATGGAAAACCCCGAGTTAGAAAAACAACACTTTGAATACTCCCTGTACCCCTTCGGTTAACAATACTTTCTACAACCACATATTGCAGTTAAAACTGTATATTTGTATTCCTAACACTGATTTGGCACTGAATTGGGTTATAATAAAGTTAGATAGATTGTAAAATATTAAGTAAATACAAGTTTCTTTAAAAGTCATTATCAGTTATAATAAAAATAAATCATAAATGAAAGATTAACTAATATGTATTTTAAAATTTACCTGGGAAGTTCCTAGGTTCAGCACATGAAAAGCATTATTTATTTTTCTGACTGAAATCATCCCTGAGGTAGTTATCATTTTTTTTACTTTTGTTTATTATTATTCCTATTTTTGCTACCAAGAAAACTTTAGATTTACTTTAGAATCAATAAAGATGCTATCTAAGTTTTTAAGGGTAAATAAAATAGGAAATGTTGCAAAGTGATCGAGATTTCTGGAAGAATTTTAATGAATTTTACTTTTCATAGAGAACAGTAAATGTTAGTATTATAGTCTTGGTCTTATGAAGGTATACCAAAGAAGAAATTTAACTTGTGGAATATTTGCATATTTCCATTTAAGGCTGATAGATAAAATTTGCAAATATCTTTGAAATTTCTTTTAAGAATATGGGTTTTTTTGGTGCCAGAATGGGAATTTAGCTCAGTGGTTCTGGCATCTGCCTTGCAAATGGAAGGTCCTGGTTTGATCTCTGGTAACCATATACCACAATGCAGCACATGGTGGCTCAAGTCTGTATTCTAGCACTCAGGAGGCAGAGGTAAGAGGATTACTGTGAATCTGAGACTTGTGTAAGCTATATAGCGAGCTCTGGGCCAGCCTGAACTACAAAAGAAGCGAGACCCTGTCTTTAAAAAAAAAGTCTTTTCAGCTATAATCAATGGTGATTTGGTTAAGTACTTTTAAATAAAATTTTATCTGCATTAGCAATTTATAAAGAAATTAGATCAAAAGATTATCATAAAAGAGTATGAGTGTCATAGATACTCAGCAGCAGTATCTACCCACATAGAAGAAATTATGGTGCTGAACTCAATAGACTAGTCACAGAGTCTCAGGTGTAAACTAAGTTTCAATGCAATAGAAGGACCTAGAATACATTTATGTTTACTAGAAAATTACTCCCAAGTTCTAGAATATGTTAGAACTCATTTTATTGAAGTTT
>PVIR01033943.1:0-17527 GCA_004026965.1 Petromus typicus
TTTTTAAGTGGTCAGCACTGTGGCACTCCACGTGGTTAACGGTTTAACGCACACACTTCCATCGGTCCCAAGAGCTGCTGTGTGTAGCTGTCCAGGCTGTTTGCTGAACAAGTCTGGGGACAGCACACTTCCACTGCAGTGTGAAAACAAGAGTAGTGCAGCCCAGAGCGGCACAGAAGCCCACAGCCACCCTGGTCCCTGCACAGCAATTTTAATTGAGAACATTGCTCAATTTTACACAATCAGCAATCAGTAAGCCGAGGACTGGGGACTCAGATTTTTCTAAATCCTCAGCTTCCTTTTGAACATAGCATGGTAGTCTCTCAGTGGGTAATCAGATGCGTATTAACACGAAAGTGGTGTGCTTTTATCTTCACAGAGGCGTCTCGCCACAAACCCAGGGCTCTGCTGGACTCAGGGAAGCTCAGTTTGGGCCCATAGCAGTGAGGACAGTGCGTGAGGACTTTCTGCAGACACATTTTGTTGGAAGATCAGACTTGCAGTACACATTCTACCTCAGCCAATCTTGACGTTGGAAGCGTTGTAATCTGCACCCCTCCTGCCAAGAGGAGATGTGTCCGGTGACATTGTCGCCAGCCTTTTGCACGTGCATATTTGAATGTGCTTGGGAAACACCCCTGCAGAGAATCATGTGAGAACAGAAGAGATCATTCTGGGCTCACGCACTCGGGAGCGAGGACTCTGTCGCAGTAGGGCTGACAGCCCCCGCCTGGTGAGGAAGCTATGGGGTGCAACCTTGCCTAACCCCAGAGCTCTGGGGCTACATTGGAAGCTGGAGCCAACGTGGCCGAGCCCTCCAGGGTAGGCCTGCTGCCAGCCTGCAGGACACCACTGTGAGGGAAGTGGCCAAGGGGCCCAGCTCTCAGGACAGGTCAGAAACACCGGTCCGTGTCTTCGGCCTGGGAGTCGGTGGCAGAAGCCTCAGAATGTGGGGAGCGGGAAGGCGTGGCTTGGGGGCTTGTGCACCGCAGTGAGCACCGGCTTCTGGGTCCCACAGATGACCTGAGCCTGGGGGTTGGGTTCCCAGCCTCGCTTTCTCTGTGCTCTTGTGACCCGAGTCACCAGTCTTGAAATGCCAGAGAGTGGTTCCCACCCTCACACACACACTCTGTGTGCCCTGCCCGCACTGCATCACCTAGGCCCCTGCTGGCACTCATATCTGGCTTCCAGCGCTGTTGGGCACGACTCGGGTTTTCCCTGGCCCTTGGACCCCGCTTGGCTGGCCAACAACAGGCCGGAAGCGCATGGGGATGAACACCCTTGGGAGCAGCCCTGCTGTTATAGACAACAGCCCAGCTCTCCCTCAGGTGGCATTTCTCCTAGGCTCCAGCTCTGGGTGTCCACAGAGATGACTGATGCACCATTCCCGGGCTGCTCCCCCTTCCATACCCCACGCCTGTTCCCCTGCCTGTGCTTCCCACAGCAACTTGCCTCAGGTTCGGTTCATAGAGGATAAATGATCCAGCCGGAGCATCTCCACAGCCACACGTGCCCCTTCCAGGAGCTGCCTGCCACCCTTCAGCTCCACCAAGGCAGAGACAGACGTAAAATGCAGTCCATTCTCCTGCCAAGCAGTGAGGGAGAGGGTGAGACCAAGATCCCTGCCAGTCCAAGACCCTGCACAGAGGAAGGCAGCCTCGGAGGAAGGGGAAATCCTGGCCTGCAGCCACGTGACTTGATTCGGGCGAGCCTCCTCATAGCGCCTTAGCTCTACGTGTCTCAAATGGGGAGCACTAGCAGACACCAAATACCACCTCCTCTGCGAAGCTAGCCTTAATGCCAGGAATAGAGACAATCCTGCGGTCCTCGGGTCCTGGTGTTTTTCTGATGTCCATTTTTGATCTGGTGCCATTAGAGTCTTCCTGCTGCTTGAACAGCACATTGAATGGATATTAGGAAGAGAAGTTAGCTCAGAGTTGAAAACTCATGGTTGTGAATACTCAGCAGGCCCTTAAATTATTGTTTCAAAACAGCTTTTGTGATGTAGGGAACATGTTTTTCTGTCAGCTGCTCAATGTTTATTTTAACATATCAAATGACCTCAGAAATATTCACTGCACGGAAACCTTTCTGTGTTTGAGTGGATTAAATTTACAAGCCAAATTAATGCTATAAATTACATTAACATAATTCATTTCCCACTAAACAGAATTTATTTGGACCATGTCTCTGCTAATACGTGTGTTTAAGGAAAGCGCACCACCTTTCTTGCCGCCCACAGAGTTGATTTCACCTAAGTAGCGTTTAGAAGGCATCTCGGTGTTTCTTGGTCACCGGATGCCCCTCCACCACCCCACATCTGAATGTGACAATTAAACAGCACGCAGGCAGGCGAGGAGAGAAACCTGCTAGGCAGAAGCCAGCCCTCCCTTCCTGTCGCTTTGAGGCGCATTCTGTGATGTCTACGCAAATCATCCGTGACTTGCTCTTGGCTAGTTTTAGTTGAACCTGAAAGGAAGGTAAGAGTTGAACGAACGAGGCTGGAGGCCTGGAGGCTGGAGGCCGCGGGGAGACTGAAACCAGCAACTCAGACATAGGAGGATTCGGAAGAGAGCGTGGCCGCACACGCAGGCACCTGAGAGCCGGGTCTCCTTTCCTTTTGCATTTACGTTTCTTTTTCCGGATGAAGGCAAGGGTCGTCATTGTGTTTAGCTGCTGCAATTTCAGGTTTTGAAATATTTCAAACAATATGCTTCAAATATGCCTGCCAATAATTAGGGGCCCTTCGTTATAGAGTGTTGTTCCCCTGACGAGGTGTCTGGCAGGGCAGTGCCACGGGTCACCTTGTGAGGCTTGGCTTTGTGCGGCCAGCATGGAATAGGCATTGTTCACCTCAATTTCTACTCTTTTTTTTCCTAGTGTCCTATTAAACCTCTTTGTTAAGAGACCCAGCTGCTTGTTTTCTCTCGATAATGACTGAAAAATGCGCTTTAAAAAAATCACAAGGAACATTAGTTCTGGGAGGTCTGTCTCCTTGTTCCCTCTGCTGCTGTCTGGCTGATGGTGACTGTCAATAATCCCCCGATAATGAAAATTCATTTGAACACACAGACAAAATACGCAGCATCCTTAAAGCACCACAGAAGCCGCGGGCTGTCACTCCCCCTTTCGCTTAATGGGAATGATTATCCTCCCCCCACCTGGGTATTACTTTTTAAATTGAGGTGCAATTTATATACAGAAAGATGTGCAAATTAGTATGAGTTTGTTGAGGTTAGCCATCTCAGTCAAGACAGTGTCTGTGACCCCAGGAAGTTCCCACACCCTTCGCCCCGCTCTGCTCCTGTCCCTGGAGCAGCCACTGTTCGGATTATGAACACTGAAGTCAGCTCCCTCGCTGTGACTATACGTGGGCCCTGTCGTTGGGCGTTCTCTCTGCAGTCTGCTTGCTTTCACTCAGAACAGCGTCCTTGAGATTCATTCATGCTGCTGCCTGTATCGGGTGTTTGTTTCTTTTTATTGCTGAGATATAAGCCACTGTACGGATTTACTATGGTTTATATAGTTCCTGAACATGTCCACTGTTTCCACTTTTGACAATTTTGAGAAAGTTACTGTCAGTGTTTCTATATAAAATTTTGTGCACATACTTTTTTTCTTGAGTAAGTACTGAAGTCTGCATTGCTAAGTTATAGGATAGATGAATGTTTTATTTTTATAACAAACTGCCAAAGATTTGTTCAAAGTAGTTGCATCTTTTTTCTTCTCGTGAACAAAAATCCCAAATCTGGATGTGTTGAAAATTAAATTTGGTCCCTGGTGAATCAGATGGCGAGGGAGAGAGTGAGGTCTGCTCTACCTCACTTTTTGAATCACTTCTGATCTCAGGAGGACTTGGTTTCGTCAAAAAAGACTAGAGTTAAATAGAAAACACTCAAAGCGTAATGGAGTGAAGGGGGGAAAATAATGAGATTATAACAAAAAGGATGGAAACAAAGTTTATGTATATGGGGGTGGGGGTGGGAGGGCGGGCAGGGTTATGGGGAAAAATGAGAATTAAGTTGTGTCATATACTGGTACAAATTCTCATTATTGAATGCAATCATGATGTATATATGTAATGTACCAATAAAGATTTCAATTAAAAAAAAAAGACTAGAGTTAGAAACACTGGAAGATAATTGGGCTTTTTTTTTTTTGCTGTAAGAGAAGCCTGGGGAAGTTTGCAGCAAGCATCCCCAGTAAGTGAGCCCTCGCAGCCCTTCCCGTGGCTCACGTGCAGGAGGAATGCGGGCCTGGGAGTGGGCTGTGGACGCCTCGGGAAGGCCGGGCCTGCACGCTCGTCTGACGTCGGGGAGCTCAGTCTGTGTCAAGCTTCCAGGTGATGCAAGGGCCGTGTGCGTCAGCCAGAGAGATGAAAACATCTCAGCAAAGTGACACATGGCTTGGTTTCCACAGGCAGAGACAGGACCTCTTCAAATTGCTAATGTTTTGCTGGACAAGTACTATGACCTTTTTCACACGTGTATGGCCCACATGCCCTACAAATAGCCTGCACCAACGGTGTAGACATTTAGCAAAGTGTTTTCCTTAACCTGTGTGCTTTGGTATTACTGAATTTTTCTTTCTCTCTCTTTCACAGACAGACATACAGACAGACACACGAACACACACACGCATGCGCGCGCGCACACACACACACACACACACACACACAAAGGCAGGTAGGGAAGTGAGCTGTGGAGCCGGGCTGTGAGGGAGACGGCTCTCCTTTGGAGCAGATTCTCATCGTCAGCAGAGCCCAATTTTAAGCTCAGGCTCCGAACTTTTAACTTTGATAATAGAAGCCAGACTCCACCTGTACTTTCGGCTGTGCAAGTGGATGTCCAATGTGTGTAAAAACAAACAAAAGAAGAACTGAATAAGCTGGAATTCTCCATTGCAACTTATGTCACCTGCCCCAGTTTATCATTCATATTGGTGTGTCAGATTATTCTAGATAAATGACTAAGTTGAAACAAGACTATTTACGTGCACATTTAACAACACGATTAAAAAAAAAATTCCAACTTGACAAGAAGAAAAAACCCAATCTAATTTAAAAATGGGCAAAAGATAGACATCTCCACAAAAAAGACAAACAGATGGCAAACAAGTCTATGAAGAGATACTGAATATCACATCTCGTCAGAGAATCACAAATTAAAACAATAATGAGACGGCATCGCACACCCAGCTGACGCCGCGCTCTGACAGCACCAGATGCTGCTCCAGTGCCGAGCGCTGGAATGCTCACTCTTTGCCGCTGGCATTTTGGTCGCTGCTTCCAAAACTTATACTCTTATTTGTAACTTCAGATCTAGCAAGCACACTCCTGGAATTTATCTAAATGAGTGTAAAATGATGTTCACTCAAACATTTCAGGAGGAGACTTATGGTAGCTTTATTCATAATTGTCAAACCATTGAAGCCAACAAAATGTCCTGTGGTAGGAGAATGTATAAACAAACTACAATCTACCCATGTGATGTACTAGTACATAGATAAAATACTGCTTGCATTTTAAGGTTGTAAATGAGAAAACCATTTGTCTCCTTCAAAGGGTGGGTTTCAGTTGGATGCAGACCCACAATTTTAAGCTTCCACAGGGTAGTTTCCTTTTCTTTTCAAGATGGCTGTCCTGTTCGTTTGGGACCCAGAACAAAGGTCTTCACTTAGGAAGCAAGAACTCTTTCTTCACACCAGGGGAAGGTGAAAGAATTAGGACTTGACCTAAAAGCCTAGGTGCAACTCTCTGAAACTAGACGTCTGGAGTGGGTAGTGGCAACAGTAATGCAGCAGATTTAGTTTTATTTTTCCTTCCTGTATGTGTCCTTTTTATTTCTTTCCCTTGCTTAATTGCTCTGCTAACGTTTCAAGTACTGTGTTAATAGAAGAGAGGATAGCAAGCATCATTGTCTTGTTCCTAATTTTAGGAAGAATGGTTTTAATTTTTCCCATTTCATTTGATGCTGGCGATTGATTGGTCAAATATAGCTTTAATCATCTCAATATGGTCCTTCAATAGCGTTTTCCTCAGGGTTTTTGTCATGAGGTGTTGTTGGGTTTTGTCTAAAGCCTTTTCTTCTTCTATTTGTATGATCACATTGCTTTTGATCTTGATTCTGTTTATGTGATGCATTACATTTACTGAATTTGTATGTTGGAATCTCCTTGCATCTCTGAGATGAAATCAACATGTTCATGATTTATGATCTTTTTGATACTGTGCTGCATTCTATTTGCTAAAATCTTGTTGAGACTTTTGGATGCATATTCATTAAGGAGATTGGCCTATAGTTATTTTAAGTTGAAAATTTATGTGATTTGGGGATAAAGGCGATACTGGGTTCCACAAAGCACTTTGGGAGCACTCGTTCCTTGCAATTTCTTTGAGAGCTCAGAAGTACTGGGAAGAGAACATTCCTGAATGTTTTGTAGAAGTCAGTGGTGAGTCACTCAGGTTCCAGGTTTTCTTTAGTTGGTAGGTTACTTGTTACCGTTATCCCTTCATTGCTTGTTATGGGGTTCTTAGCATATTTATGTCACCTTAGGTTAGTTTTGGTAGTTTGCATGTGTCAAGGAGTCCATCCATTTCTTCACAATCTGCTAATTTGTTAGAATATAACTTTTAAGGTAGTTACTATTTTCTGGATTTCCCCATAGTCTGTTTTGATTTTCCCTTTTTCATTTCTAATTGCACTGATGTGAGTCTTTTCTCTTTTGGAGAGTCTGGCTTAGGGATTATCTATTTTATTTGTTCTTCCAAAGAGCCAGTTTTTTAATTCATTGATTCTTTTTACTTTTGTCTCACTCTCATTGGTTTCTCCTTTCATCTAAATAATTTCCGAAATTAATTTTACTTTGGGGCTAGTATGTTCTTTCTCAAAAGAAAAGTATGTTCTTTCTCAAATTCTTGAGAATTTTCATAAGGTAATTTATTTAAGTTTGTGCTGTCTTCCTAATATGAGCACTGACTGAAATGAATTTTCCTCTAAAAACTGTTTTCAAAGTGTCCAGAAGAATGATTTGTATGACCATTGTTACTAACTTCCAGAAAATTTAAAATTTCTTCTGTGACTTATTAGTTGTTTAGGAGTATATCATTGATTTTTTTTTTCTTTAGGTTTTTTTGAGATAGGGTCTCACTTTGTGGTTCAGGCTGGCCCTCAGCTCAGCCTCAAACTCACATCACAATCCTCCTGCCTCTGCCTCCCGAGTGCTGAGATTACAGGCGTGAGCCACTACGCCCGGCACTGTGGTATGTGGTACTGGTTGCTGCTGGGTGTGAGTCTCCACGCCCAGCATTGTTATGTGGTTACTGGGGAATCGAACCCAGGTCCTTGCGCTTGCAAGACAGGTGCCGGAACCACTGAGCTAACTCTCCGGCCCCCTATCATTGATTTTTTAAGGAGTTTTGCCTTTCTGAAATTTCTTTTGTTATGTATTGATTTCTATTTATTGTATGGGATGAGTTATATTCCTTATATTCACCTCAGCCAGCTTTGTAAACTAGTCTGTAATCTATTTTGGAAAAAATACCATCTGCTGCTGAAAAGGATGTACACTCTGAAACCGAAGGTGCAAACGAGCCCTAAAGTGGATGACAGACATTGTGAAATAGTAAGAAAGTATTCAAAGGGAAAAGTGGGTAGGAGTAAGCAGAGAAGGAAAAGAAAAAACTGATGGTACAAAAAGGAAATAAAGCTTATGTATATGAGATGGATTGATGGGAATGGCAGGAGAATGGGTAAAATGAGAAGCAATATCACGTACTGGTACAAATTTTCAGTGTCAACTATGATCATAGTGTATATATAAAACATACAACAAAATCAATTAAAAAAGCATGTATAAAACTGGGATGGAACACTCTGTATCTAATAATTCCTTATATTCTAGGATGTGGCCCAGCTCTGAAATGCCTCTATAATTTTTTTATGTAGTTGATTTATCTCTTTGTAAGGGTGAAGCAGTAAAATCCCCTGCTATGACTGTATTAGTCAGATCGGGCTTTGAATTTCAGTAGTTCTTGTTTTATGAAGATAAGTGCTCCAGTATTCAAGCTATATATGTTTACCCTCTTTTGGATTTTTCCCTTAACTAGTATAAAGTGACCTGCTCTGTCTTTTCTAGTCCATTTCAGCTTGAAGTTTACCAGGTCTCTTATCAGAATTAACCCTCCCCCCTCGCTTCTTTGGGGGATCCTGGTACATTAAATGTTTTTCATCCTTTAATTTTTAGTCTTGAATATCTCCTTGGAATAGATGCGTTTCTTGTAGCTACAGACTCCTGGATTCTACTTTTTGATGTGTGTACAAATCTGTGTCTTTTGCTTGGAGAGTAGAGGCTGTTGACATTCAGAGATATTACTGTGATGTGTTGTTTATTTATTATCACTGCCTTTTTATCTGTTAGCATATCTTTTGTTTTCTTTTCCTGATGATTTTTGTTGCTGTTTATCCACTGACCTCACTGGTTTCCTGTGTTTTTAGCTGTGTCCAATTTTTTGTTCCTCTCAAAGATATTCTTAAGTATTTTCTCAAGAGCTGGCTTAGTCCTTATGCATCATTTGAGCTGGTGTTCATAGGAAAACCTATTTCTCATCTATTTTGAAGGATAGTTTTGCTGTGTAGGTTAATTTGGGTTGCAAGTTATTTGCTCTTAGGGCTTGAAATACTTTACTCCAAGCTCTTCTGGCGTTTAGGTTTGTGTTGAGAAGTCTACTGTAATTCCAATTGGTTTACCTTTAAATGTGATTTTTTTTGTTTTTCCTTGGTTTCTTTAAAAAGTCTGTTTTTTTCTAGATAGCTGGTAATTTAATAAGGTTATGCCTTGGTGAGTTTGTTTTTCATCATAATTGGTGTTCTATAAGCATCATGTATTTGTATTTTAAACTCTCATATTATATATATTATATAATATTATATTTAAACTCTCTCTTATTTGGGAAATTTTCTTTTATGATTTCCATAAACATATTAGTGAGTCTATATATATCTTCTTGTTTTCTCCCTAACTCTGGATAGCTTTAGATTGGTCTTCTTATTGTTCTATAGTCACTGCTGGATAATTTCTTGTTCTCTTATTTTCTTTTTGGCTTTTTTGCGCTGTACATTGTAATTCACTATTTTGTCTTCAATATCAGACACTTTGTCTTCATATCAGTCATTCCTGCGATGTATGAATTCTATAAAGATTTTTTTTCACGTATTTTTGTATGACATCTTTTCAAGGGTTCTGTATCCATGTTGAATCTATCATTCAAGTTTCGAAAATTTGGGTAGCTTGTCCAGTGTTTCACTCATTTTTCCAAAACTCAGTATAGGCATATTGGGTGAGAGTGGTGTGAACCTCTGGTTCCTTTTCTTCATCCGTTCTGTGATCTTTTCAGAGATTTCTTCTACTTAAGATTTGTTTTCTTTTCCTTTTGTGACCCCTTGCTCTACATTGGTAGGTTGGGAGAATTCAGTGATCTGTTTGTTGCTTTGTTTTCTCATGCTTCTGTTAATGCCTGTGCTAGATATATATCTATGCTCCTTTTCTTTTTTTTTTTTCCTTTTCTTGGCAGTTATAGCAGGTTGAAGACTAGAAAAATGAAGATGTTTGTGGCTTATACAGAGATGTTCAGTAGGATGTTGCCTTCTTGTGAATAATTTCCATCTCTGCATGTGCAGTGCTCGTATTTACCTTTTTTTTTTTTTTGTAATTTAAGTGATTATACTCTTCCTTTTTGTCTTACTAAAAGAATTACTCCTGGTTATAACGGCAAGCGCAGACCCAGTGTCACAACCCTTCCATGTGACAGTCCTGGCACTCGCACCCCCTTTTTCCTCTGTCCTGTATGCACATTATAACAGCCTGTTATTTGTGGCTGTTCTATAATATAGTATTTGAGATGAAGTGAGGAGAATGTGAAGTGGTTGGATGAGGAGTGTCAGACACTGACGGGGGCTATTTCAGGAGAAAATAGTGGTAGATTAAAAGAAAAAGTTACTGTGGGGTCTGATTATATTGAGATACTTTTGGTTGAGTTGAAGTATCAGTATCAAGATTTTTCAGAGGATATTTGTGGGGGCCAAGGGCAAAGGGCAAAATATGGGAGGAAGGAGGTATATTTTGTGATTGAGAAAAGCAGTGTGGTTGCCAGAAATGGCTGAAAGGGAGGACAGCAGGGTAGGTAAGATATGGAACAGCAAACACCCGAGGACGGGAGGGTCGAAGGTTAATACTAGAGAAGGGAGGAGTGAGTGTGAGGAGCTAAGAATGAGGGAAACTTGGGAGGATGACTTTACATGTTTGGAAACAGAATAAAGAGATGTGTTAATATTGTTTCAGTGGTTTGAGCCGAAGAAACCAGATAGGAGCTGAGATGAGGGAAAACCCCTGGACTCAGAGTCGATGGGAGAACAAATCCACAAAAGTAACAACCTAATCAACACAAGGGGCCATTAAAGAACTTAACATAGGTCCACATTACTAAATAAGTCAGGAAACATGCAAAAACTTAAGCGTATAAGGTGTCTGATAGGAACACAGATTAAAGATTACGTGTGTGATTCCCAAGTATCTTCTCTGCCTGTCTGAGAGCTTGTGCTCAGTAATCCCGATCCCTCCACTGCAACACTGAAGCCAGTTCAGACTCAGGACTTCTTTCAGCCGTGTTCAGGCATTCTGGGAGAGTCTGACCCAGGCAGAGTTCTTAGGCTGGGTACTCTCGTTGTCTGTCTCCCTGGGTGTGATGGTGGAACTGGCAGACAGCTTCACTGGCACAGTATTATCCACTGAGTCACAAGTATGTACACTGAACCAAGTCAGGTACAGACTACTCCATTACAGTAGCATCTACGGTCAGGCCGCGTTGTGGAACAACAGTCCATGAGACCCCCAATTGTGAGTCTCCCTTTAACCTAGAGAAGAAATCCACAGCTACAGTGCAAGCATTACAGCGGCGTGAGTGCTGACTCGCAGTTCACAGGCACGAAATGTGACAGCTACGCCTCTTCCAATGGTGAAACGCAGGATCCGTCAGTGCTTTTAGCGCTTCAGTCAGGTATCGGAAGCCCAGGATCTTGGGGACTGGGTAATGCTCCTATAAGGAAAAAGAAAAAAGTTTGCTTTTGTTTTTATTTCAGGCCTTCTACTATGCAGTATGGGGAGGGGGAAATAAGAGGAGGGAAAAGGACCCTAACGAGCTAAGTAAACAAAGGTGTACTCTATATTTAGATTGGCTTAACAGGGAAAATCTGGCACCAAATTGGTAGTGAGAAATGGGCATGGGAAAAGATTTTATGATTAAAATAAATATTGGAGTAAATTCTAAGAAGAGACTAATAAAACAAGGGGAGAAGAAATAAAGAAAAACTGAGGAAAAATAAGAATCAAGAGAAAGAAGTTCAGCAAAGATATAGATAAAGTAGGAGAGATATAAAGGGACGGGGAGAATTTCCTGACCTTCTGTAAACGACACTGGAACAGAAGGTGAGAGCAAGAGAAGCACACATGTGCACATACACACATGCACATACACACAGGCATGTGCATGTACGTGTGCACTCAGGACATGCTAGTATAAGAAAAAAGAAAATATTGGAATAAAATTGAGGGGAAAATAGGAATTTAAAAAAGAAGAGAGCCATAAGAGAAGAAAACAAGCCAACTACACTAAGGTAAAAATAATAAAGAAAGTTTTCTCTTTTTTGAACATGTGCTCCTCCTCAGCCCAGGCCAGCACCATCTATCTGTGTCTGTGCTGGAATCCAAAGGCGGCGGCCTGCCCCAGCACGGTGCCGCGGCGGACACTGGGTACAGTGGGAACAGGCGCCAGTGCCAAGATCCCGCGCTGTGTAGCTTAGGCTGGCCCTGGCCTCTGACTCCAGGAGCGGGGTCCACACTCAGCTGCTCCAGCCATCAACAGGCCCCTGCCACCTGCTCTCCAACCCCCGGGCATCTCCCTTGGCTGTTCTTCTTCCACCCACCCTGGAAACTTGACAGTCTGGGTCATGGCTTGCGGCCAACTGGAACCCGAGTTCAAAGGCTCAGCCCTTTCCTACAATGGCGACCTGCCAGCTTCTGCTTTGTGACTGTGGTGGCAGGCCCCGCACCGAGGTCACTCCCCGGCAGTTGACTGTGGACAGCCACTCTGGAGACTGTCCTGCATTTTCCCGGCTGGTTCCACCTGCCATTGCATCTCTCAGCCCCAAAGTGGTCCGTGGCACTCGGGCTCCACGGTTCTCTGTGGGCCAGAGGCTCTGCTGCGGCCCGTCTTCCCTGCTCGCCGCACTGCGGTCTGCATGCTCCTCCCCCTCCTCTGTGATGTCACTTCCTCCGTATCACTTCAAACATGTTCATCTCCTTTGTCAGTTCTCTCCTGTCAGTTCCTCTTGCTCGATTCCTCTCCAAGCTGCTGTTTTCCAGTCTCCAGAAATTTTGTCCTGGAGAAGCAGTGAGAAGCACTCCTTGCTCTTCTTCCCTCTACCCAGTGGATGTGGCAGGAAACATTGCTTTTATGTGCAAGAACTCAGCGTCCCCTCTCGCATGCGCCCAGGAGGAGGTGTGAGCTTCAGTACTCAGGCTGCTGCTCCTGACAGCAATGAGCCGAGGTAGCTTCGAGGCAGTTCGTGCTGGAGCAGAGGCTGCTGAGAACTGACCTGGGTCACACCAGACTGAGGTCTCAGAGCGATGCTACAGAAGACCAGAGAATTCTCTGGAAATGCAGTCTTGCTGAAGGACACTGCCACTGCTTATCATCTCTGCAAGGACATGATGCCCAGCTCCAGAAAGTTTTCAGGAGATGGGATAAGAGAGGTAGGGAGTTCTTTCTTGTTGGCCTTTGGATCCAGACGGAAAAGCCATTCGAGGATGTCTCTAGTGGTGATTGAACTGTCTACCTAACGTACCCAAAAGATCAGGAAAGTACCAGACCACGAAAGAGTTTATCTGGAAACTATGGAGAACTCTGTCAGCTATCCAGCTTTTCATGGTTAAACTTCCTCTCTGTGGGTCCCAAGTCCTTTTAAATATTAAGTATTATGGTTTGCCTCCTGTATTCATGGAAAAGAAACAAGAAAAAGTCCATGAGGGGCCACAATGGGACCGTGGAAAATAGCAGATGGAAAGGAGCAGGTCCAGGACCCCGAGAGAGCGCCACCAGCTGCCAGAGTGTCCCCGGGTCTCAGCCAGCCGTGGAATCGCACCAGGGTCAGTGAGCCAATTCCACGGGTCCCGGAAAGGCCGGTGAACAGGAAGGAGGCTGGAGGAACTGGGGGAGCTTAGGTGCCATGGTATTTGTACATAAGGAAAAGCGGCTTTATTCTGCTGTCAAGCACCAGTGGGTCCTGGGCACTGGAGCCACATCCTATGAGAAACCGAGGCGTGGCTGCTGTGGCTCCATCTTGCTCATTCTCATGTGGGGAGAAGGGAATGGAGTCACGTGCTGCTTGAAAATTGGGACTGAAATATGAGGAGCGGAACATTCTGCTTTCGTCCTGTAAAAGCAGTGACACAGTGTCACACTCCACAGCTAATCCGCTACAAAACACTGGTGTCAGCATTCCTGCTTGGAATCGCAACACAGGTCACTCCATGTGCGCGTTTACACGCCCTGTGGATGACCGAACACCCGGCCAGGAGGGCGACGTCCCCCTCCCAACCGCAGCGCGGCCTCTGCCCGCGTCATCCGTCTCCCCCCGCCGTTCAGTCACTGAGCCCCCGATCTGTGCTCGCGTCTCAGGGCGGCCTCTTGCCTGTTCAACTGGACTGAGCAGCGCTGACCAGCTTCCTCTCCTAAGCTGGTATTCAAAGCAGGGAGAGCTGAAAATTATGCCCAATACCTCTTCATGAAGTAAATATTATTTTGACTTGTAACCAACCTAGGAGTGATTGTTTTGGAATTGTGGATAGGAATCATTCATTTATTTTTTATTTGCTCTTTTCTATATGCTAATTTTAAAAATGAAGATTGGTATCGTGGCACCCTCTGGGAGGCTAAGACAGAAGAATTGCAGGTTTGAGCCCAGCCTCGGCAACTCAGAGACTTAGTGAGATGCAGCCTAATGTGAAGGCCTTGAGTATTCAGAGGCCAGTATTGCAAAAACAAACAGACCAAAACACAAGTAAAAGACAAACACCCCCTAGATTATTTAAATGTTAATAATATTTATAAATTTAAGACTATTCCATTCACAAAATTCTAATCATGCCTTATTTTCTTAGTTTTCCATGCTGTTCTTGATGTTGTGTAAAGAACATTAGGGACGGTACCTGATCTGTAAGATGGAAACCACCAGTTCTTTGTCTCTGTATACACACCCGATGCCCACATATACAAGCCAGTCTCCACAGAGAGGTGGACTCCATTCCCTTCATTACTGCATTGAGGCTCACTGCGATTTTTCTTGACCAAGAGAATATGGTAGGAGTGACACCGCCCAGCATCCACGTCGTACATAGGAAGCCGTGCAGCTGTGACTGGGTCTCTTGGAATAACCTGCCAGGAGGATCCATGGGCCAAGTAACTGTTCAGCTGCCTGAGGCCACCACGCTGTCAGCAAGCCAGTCTAGGCAGGAGAAGCCGAAGGAAGCCACTCAGCAGCTCCCAGCCTTCAGCTCGGACACTCACCATGTGAGTAAAGAAACCGCAAAGGACTCACGTTGCAGCTGCAGTCTGCCTGTGGCCCAGTGAGGGAGGCGGCGCACAAGTAGCACCGGGCTCAGCCCTTGGTTGCTGTGAGGAGTAACAGTACACAGCCGTGTCACTTCACTTAGTTTTGGGACTGGCTTGTTACATAACAAAGTTTGTTGTAAACCCTCGGATTATAGGTTGTATTTTAGTTAAAATCCTCACTCTTCTGTTAATTTTCATGATAAATGAGGCTAACATGAAGGAATGCCACGATTTAGAATAGCATTTGGCTGGAGGGCACTGAACTCATTGATTCTATGCTTGGAACAGACTTATAATTGGCAAATATAAATAAAATAAATTGAGGGAAATGGCCTCGGGCACAGACCAGTGATAGAGTGCTTGTCTAGCATGGAGGAGTCCCTGGGTCTATCTTCAGCATAGGGAGGAAGGGAGGGAGGAAACAAGGAAGGAAAAAAGGAAGGAGGGAAGATCTCGTGTTTATAAAGAGCTGTTGGCCTGGTGGTATTCGAAGGAGACCCCCAGTCTCTCTCCCACCAGCCTGGAACCCCACCCTGTCATCACTTTCATCTCATCTCGACCGGGAAGGGCGCTGCCTAAGTTCCTGGGGACCAGAACACCTGGGCTGGGCAGTCTGTGCGATGAGTCTGCTCAGCCCTGAGGCAGAGTCCTAACAGGAGCAGAGCAAGGGCAGCGAGGTTTGAAGGCACTTGTAAGGAGCTGATGCGAGCAGCTCTGGGTGACCTTCAGGAACTGGGATGTGACTGAGGTCTAGGCCAGCTCTGAAGACGAACCTGATTTCTTGAATCTGCACCGAAGTAGTCATCATAAAGCTACTGCCTGCTCCTGGGGTTTCTACTAGATACTAGGCACCATGGCCAGAGCTGTTCTAAGACTTTATAAGTAGAATAATTATTAAATAGGACAATTTACAGTGAAGGTGACACTGTTAATTATATCTTTAGTTTCTTTAATCATAAAAATATTTTATAAGCTGACACTGTCTTAGGCTAATCATGACATATGGTCGCCTACCTGTGAGACAAGTACAGTTACTATCCTTAATGCACAGATGAGGGAATCGCAGGCTTAGGAGGTAAACTTACCTGCCCAGGATCTACAGATGGTGAGACACAACACGAACCCTAACAGCCCGGATCTTGTACGCAAAAGATCGAGTTCAGACTCACGTATCTCACCATACCCTATGAAATAAAGTCAAATGGGCACAGATGTAAATGCTAGACAGAAACAATCTTCTGGATGATAAAATAGGTAAAATTCTTGAAGACGTAAGTGTAGGCAAGAACTTTAATAGAGCCCTAATGGCACAAGAAATCATACCAAAAATTAACATATGGGATCACATCAAACTAAAAATTTCTGGACATCAAAGGAACCATCTGAGTGAAGAGATAATCTATAGAATTTTTTGCCAGCTACTCCTCAGATAGTGGAGTAATATCTAGAATATATATGAATTAAAAAATATTAGGCCTCCTTCAAAAAAAGATCCTATCAAAAAAGTGGGAAGCCAAAACAGATACTGTTTAGAAGTACAGCTGGTCAATAAATATATGAAAAATGGCATCGGCATTGGCTATTACAGAAATGCAAATTAAAGCAACACTGAGATTCCATCTTAGCACAGAAAGAATGGCCATTCTCAAGAAATCAGATAAAACAAATCCCAGTGAGGCTTTGGGAGAAAAGGAGTCCTTCTGTATCACTGGTGCAAATGTACTCTCCATAGTACAACCATCAGCATGGAGGTTAGTCAAAAATTTAAAAACAGAAATTCTACTCAACCTAGCTATTTCCATTCTAGGTACATTTTTGAAAGAGGTAAAATCATATTACAGTGTTACATGCACATCCATGTTTATAGCAACACAATTTATAAGAACTAAATCTTAAGCAGATAAAGAAAATGTGGTTCTCATTCCCAGTGGAGTACTATTCTGCTATAAAGAAGGGTACACTTGAGGCATCTGTAGATAAATGGGTCATCTTGAGATCATGTTACATGAAGTAAATCAGACATTCACGTTTAAATATCACATGGTTGTTCTTGCATGAAAAACCTGGAATATAACTAAAGAGCAAAGTAAAGGACAGACAGGAATTGGAGTGCTCTTTTTCATATGAGAAGGGGAACAAGAGTTGGAGTGGAGAGGGACGGAAGGGAAAGAATTTTAAAAAGTAAAATCTGAAGAAAAAATGGAAATAGAACTTTTTTAAATGAGAAGAGGAACAAAAGTTGGAGGGAACGGACAAAACGGGACAAAAAAGAATGAGGATGCGTTTTGTACATGCACCAGTCCCCCGCGATGGATGTAACCTGAGTACTGCAAACGTGGACTGACAAAAAGCCAGCCTGGCTCCTGAGTCTGTACGTTTTTCCAGCTACAGTTCGTTGTTGACATAGCTGTTCCTTGATGCAGGCGCACAAACTGCCATTCACAGGTTGGGATTGGCCCACAGATCTATTTTGATTGGCGCTCAACAAGCAAAAAAATGTTTTTAAAAATCTGAACTTGGATGACTTTGAGGAGGCCTGTCTTAGTTACTACCCTTGGAGAAGGAACAAAATCCCTTATATCTAAAAATTAAAGGAGGAGAGGTTTGTTTTGGCTCAAGGTTCATAGAGGCTTCAATCCTTTTTCTGAGGGAGAGCAACATGGCAGAGAGTTGCTCAAAGCCAGCCACCCAAGGTGAGAGAGACAAAAAAGAGAGAAGATGGGGGGACAAACTCTTCCGGCCAGGAAGAAGAGACAGGAAGGAGAGAGGATGGGGGAGTCAGACCCTTCCGGCCACGCCCCTTGTGACCTTTAGACCAGGAAGAGGAGACAGGAAGGACAGAGGATGGGGGGGACAGACCCT
>PVIR01033944.1:0-17525 GCA_004026965.1 Petromus typicus
GGAGTTCTCCTGGAGTATGTAAAAGGTGGATATTTTGACTTTCAGAATGGATCAGTGAAGGCCTACCCACCTGACTGTAATCTTACGAACATTGTATAAGAGGAAAAAGGTTAACAATGTGAAACAGAAGGAAGAGGGTAAAATTGGGTAAGTGCAGAGCTTGGAGAGGAAAAGAAGCAGAAAATAGAGGGATCTGGGTGTGACACTTCACACCTGTCAGCTAGCTGGGAGGCTGAGGCAGGAGGATCACAAGGTCCAAACCAACATGGGCAAATTTCCAAGATCCTGCCTCAAAATAAAAATAAAAAGGCTGAGGAATGCGTGTAGTTCAGTGATACAGTTGCTCACTTCGCAGGCACAAAGCTGGGGTTTCATTGGTGGTACTGTCCAAAGTGTATGGAAGAAAAAGACAGCCAAAACCACTGGAGAGAAATCAACCCAAAACCAGTTTTTGCTTCAAGTAGTGTTTGTAGTTGATCTATGTTTCACCTTCAGAAGCTTCCTTCAACACTGTTATGACTTCCAATAGAAACAGTAACAATGAAACTAAAACATACTGCTGCTCACTGAAGCAATGGCAGAGTCAGGTGACGGGCCCGGGGGTCCTCGCCCTCCCTGTGCCGGGGATGAAGTCTACAAAGCCCTGTCTGAGCTGAGCACTCAGAGCCCTCGGCTGGGGAATGTGAGCCACCTCTACCCCGTGCCCAGCCCTCGGGTCAGCAGATTTGGTCAGTCCACACTGCCGGGACTCGCACCTGATGTGCCAGGCTGGGCAGGCAGTTTTCCATGAGTCTGTGTGCTCACAGGTGTGCCCACTCCGGTGTGCCAGGCACCATTCTAAAGATTTGACACCAATAAACTGTCTAGTCCAGGCCCTCCTAGTCCAGTCCCCACCCTGGACAAAACCAGCAACACCACACTCGGACAGCCTTGGACATCAATGTTCCTCAACTCACTTAATCTAACAACTCAGTGGGAAACCGTTATTGTTACCTTTAATGGCAGAAAAGAAATAGTAGCTTATGGGGCTACCTTGGTAACACAATTAATAAAAGGCATAGTTATACTTTAAACCCAGGTATGCCAGCTCCAAAGTCTTTTTTGTCATTTTGCTAAAGTTTCATTTCTTTGGAAAATTTTTTTACTTTATGAAAAAATAAAACAAAATTTCATAATCAAATAATAAGAAAATAAGAATAGTTATTACATTGAGTACTGTTATCATCAAAGGAGTTATGCATGCTGGGTCTAGTGGCACACAACTCTAATCCCAGCACTTGGGAGGCTGAGACAGGAGGATCACTTTCAGTCTGGGGTCACCCTGAGCTACCAAGCTCTCTGTCTCAAAAAAACCCAAATAATAATAACAACAACAAAAAATAAAGTAGTTATTCAGAGTACAAAACATAAACCAAAAAGAAGCAAATAGGTATTAACTCAAACATTTCTTTTTCCAAAATCTTTTTAAAATAAATATTTCTAAGCTGTGTATCATAGCATATCCCTTGTAATCCCAGCATTCGTGGAGGCTGAGGCTGGAGGACTGAAAATTAGACACCAGCCTGGGCTACACAGCAAGTCAGAAACCAGCCTGGAACATAGTGAGATACTCTGTTGGTCTTCTGAAATGTTCAAATAGTTCTTCTATTAGCTTTTCCCTTTTTTGGTTTCATTTCTGATTCTCTTATTTCCAGTGATCATTTATGATAGTGAACCGTGATAAACTTAATCAATCATATTCTACTTTGTAGAGTATTTGAATACTATATGAATGACTCCCCAACTTTAACATTAAATGTGTATCTGGGCACAAATTTAAAGTGAAATTACACCAAAACATTACTGTAATTGATGCAGGTACTCTGCACTACTGTCCATTTTAAGAGTAGGAAATAGTGCAGAAAATACTCAAACTGGAGTGGTAGTTTTCCTCTAATTTCAGCTAATTGATTCATCTTCACTCTTTTTTTTTGGAAGCAGGGTCTGGCTTTGTAGTTCAGGTTGGCTCTGAACTCACTGCATAGCCCATGTTGGCCTTGAATTCACAGAAATCTTCCTGTCTCTGCCTCCTGAGTGTTGGGATTACAGGCACGAGCCATCACACCCGGCACTGTGGTGTGTGGTACTGGGACTCAAACTCGGGACCTTGTGCTTGCCAGGCAGACACCAGAACCACTGAGATAAATCCCCACGCCTTCGTGTTCATTCTTATTAGATGTTTAAACAAGAATTGGCTTTGCATGTGTATACTCTGGTGGAAATGTGAAACCACAGCAGTTTTTGCTATCAACTCTCAACCACTCCATTTGTAGAGCAGAAGATGGGGGACTTTGTGCTTAATCTGAATTTAGAAATAACATCAGAAAATGTGAAGCATGTCCTTTTGAGAAAACAGAATGTTTCCTGTTGTCCTATTGCTATGGTGATTTGAGTGAATTAGAAGGATTTCACTGTAATCTTGAATTATAAAGTTGAGATGTATATATCAGGAGCTCAACTCAGTGTAAACTGAATAATTGGTTTAATCCATAATCCCATAACAAAGCATAGCTTCACTTCAGTATTTATCTTTTTTCATTCAACAATGCTAAAATAAGGAAATGATAATAGGTAAGAGTTACTATTGCTTTTGTTGTTTATTAGAAAAATAAGTTTCTAGAGTCTCTGGATGCTGGATTTTCTTTGTCTTTCACATTCATGGCAGTTACAAAACATACTCAGAATATTTTACATGTTAAATACATATTAAATACAGATTTACACGTCAGCTTCCTTCTCAATTGATGGTTGTCATACTTCACAGTTCAGAGTCTATTCTACAGGCTGGGGATGTAGCTCAGGGGCACCATGCCTGCCTGCCAAGCACAAGGTCCTGAGTTTGATCCCAGTACCAAACTGTATGCTATAAATCAGTAACATTATACTGACATGTAATTGCAATTTAGTACACAGCAAAACTGATTCAAGAAAAGAATAAGGTATAGTGTCTATTTACCTTTGTACAGTCAATTGCTTATGTTATTCTTAACATTTGAACTTGGTATCTGAGTGTAGCTTTAATTTGTATTTCTCTGGTAGATAAAATAGGAGGTAGGGAGAAGCTCAAATTATCTATTTCGTTATTTGAAAAATATTTTAAGATAAATGCTAATTTGTTTCATTTATATTACTCATTTCCTTAGTTCATTAAAAAGAAAGTTGTCCTTTTATTCATTTGTTTCTTCTTTGCAAAGAAGAATCTTTTTTCTGGGTAACATTTTGATGGTCCTTTTAAGAGCATGATATATAGTATATTAACCATTGTTATTCTCTAGTTATTTTGTTAAATTTCTGCTTTTTTCATACTAGCTAGAAGAGTGCTTTAACATTTTCTTTATCAATAGTTCTGCTATATTTTTACATTTAAAAAATCAAACAAGTCATGTTAAAAAAAAAAAAAAGGAAATGTTTTGGAACCAAGATAGATGTGATTTCACAGCATTTTGAGTGCATTGTCTTTGACCTGATTTTATGTTTCACGAATTTTGTCACAAAAATTTTGATTCTTGTTATTGTTGCTTTGTTTATATAAGTGCATATCTTGATGTTTTTATTCTAGAAATACAAATTGAAATTTTGGAGGAAAGTGTGAAAAATCACCGTGTCTGAAATTTGTCTCAAATATTTAAGAAGAAAAGATAAGACAAAGTATAACACAAATATGAGGAAATGTTACAACTGGCGAGTCTGGGTAAAGACTGTACAGGAATTCTTTTCTAGAAACTTTCCAAGGGTTTGAAATTACTTTGAAATAAAAACTACCAAAAGAATTTATACAAAGGCACCAAGAAGTTGGTGGAAAGACTATTAGAAGATAAGAACTAGACATGTCACTAACAAAGTCTTGTTATCTACAGGTATATACATGCCAATAAATTAAAAAGAAAAAGACTAGCAGCACACTAAAAATGGGCAAGAGGTATGAACAGGCGCTGCACAGAGAAGAAAATACAAATAACCAATACGTGTGTGAAAAGATGCCAAATCTTATCAGTAATAATAGAAATACAATTTAAAATCATGAAATAGCATTTTAAACTCATCATCTTGACAAAAATTAAGCCTTGTAATACTAAACTTTGGAGACATACAATAGCAGAGCTCTTAATATGTTGTTGGTAGGGACATAGATAGCAGGTTCACTTTGTAAAGCATTTTAGTTTGATTTCTTAATTTAAGCATACCCTTCATTTCAGCAGTTCTGCGCTGAGTTTCATTCATGCAATTAATAAATTCTTGCATATGCACACACCAGGTCATGTACACAAAGTTTCTAGGAACATTAAGTTCTAGTGACAGGAAAACCTAGACGGTTAAGGATGTGTACTGTGTTCAAGGGATGGAGCCCTTCCCAACCACGTTCGAGACCTTCACTTCACTCTCCAGCACCAGAAAACACAAACCAAAATATTTGGAAATAAGTCAGCCATCTAACAGATACCGAATAAATAAGTGAATTTTGACAGTAATTCTACTTAGCAGTGAAAATGAATGAACTAGGGCTATAAATATTGGCTGAAGCCCACACACAACACTGAACAATAAAGAGAAGATGCAGAAAAAAACTGATGGCATGGTATCAGTTAAATAAAATCCAAAATAGTAGAACACTAAAGTTATGGGTACCATCAACAAAAGGGAAGGAGTAAGAATGCTCAGGATAACAAGGACCGGGGGGGGAAAGGAAGGCAAATGGGACCTAGAAAGGGTGCTCTGGGATCTTCAACAGGTTTAGCAATGATTTATGTTTTAATCTCTAGAGTTGGAATCCACCTTCTCACTATGGAATTCTTTGTTCTTTTTCAGATGCATAAGATATTCTATAATAAAATATCAAAAAGGCGTCCAGATTTGAAGTTGTTTTTCACTCTGCCTGGCTAAATTCCAGCTACCCATCTGCATATATATCATCCTACTCCCAACTGTGCTGATAATTTTAATGTGCAAAGGGTCACCAGAAAATGTCCCTTATAGGCTTCCATCGCAGGGAATCATCACAAAGGCGGGCAGCCAGTGGGATCTTGTGTGAATGGATGGCCCAAGACTTTCTGCAATACCAGGAAAAGAACACTGGGGGGAGCTAGCTTATCACTCTGGTTGCTTCTCCTCCCCCTTGGACATGCCTGGGTTGCATTGACTGAAGAGGAATGGTCTTGGCCTATATATAAAGTAAATAAGTAGTTCATGTATATAAGTAACAAAATTTCTTTTATTAAAAAATATTCTTTATTATAACCCAGGTGTGTCCAGTCATGGGTAGCAGGCAGTGCTAAACACGATACATGCCTTCCTGGTGAGTTCCTCAATCTGTGAGATGAGCCACAAAACCTACTCCAAACAACCTTCCTCTAGGAAATTCCAGGATCAATAATAAATCGTGCCTGGACTCATGAATTCTGGTGAGTGATGCCTGGTCTCAGGAGTACTCAGACTTCCCAAAGGAGTGAGACAACTCTTGGACTTTGGATGGCTGAGGCAGGAGGATCCAAGTTCAAGTCCCATCTGGGTCACTTAGTAAGGCACAGGTTCAAAATTTTAAAAATAAAAGGGACAGAAATGTAGCTCCGTGGCAGAGCACCTGTGGGTTTGATCCCCAGCACCAAAAAGAAGAAACAAAAACCATACCGACAAATGAAACTCTTTTTCGTGGGTGTTAGGAATCAAGCCCATGACCTTGCTCTTGTAAGGCAGGTGCCAGAACCACTGACCTAAACCCCCAACCCTCAAAAGAGGCGCTCGTTGCTCTTCTGCAGGTAAAACGGGAAGTCAAGATGTCTGCTCTCCTGGCAAGTGATATCTTAGCTAAAGTCAGTCTGGGCACATTCTTAGACAAAAGGCACAAGGAAGGTGAGTTTTCTAAACAAATGCATACTATTTTTGACAGAAGAAGAGCACTCTCACTCATAACTCAATTTTATGAAATCAGTAATATTTTACCTTTATTAACATCTTGACATTATTACAACCAGACTTTAGTTTCTTCGTGTCTTCCTGCTGCTCTTCAATTTCAAAGATTGCGTTCTGTTACGCAGAAAGAAATCAAAACACAATCAGTGAGATTAAGACTCCCTGATCATTAAACATATCCAAACCTTCTCCCCTAGGAAGGTCAGTATTTTTAGGGAAGAATGTTAAATTACATTCTTTGTAAAGATGGCATTTAGTTCCCATTAGCACATGTCAAAGGTAAGAAGAAAGGGCTTATTAACTAGTTATAGAATATGTAATTTACTCTTCAATTTTACCCAACTAAGATATAGAGCTCCTGTTGGGAATAAGGATGTTTTCAATTAATTAAGAAACTATTATAAAGATGTTTCACATCATGTCTTCTGAAACCTTTGTATGCTACTCCATCTACACATTTAATTGAAGTCCTTTAATACACATTCCCTTGTCACATTGGGCTTTGAGATGGCAGCATTGAGTAGGCCCTGCACGTGCTAATTGCAGGCCTGTGAGTATCTTACAAGCAACAATAGAAATTGAGACACAGAAAGTAACAATCCTATCGAAGTGTTAGCACCAAGGCATTGAAATAACCAGGATTGGAAGCTGAAAGGAGCACAGAGCTGTCCTTCCCTTCCTCCTTACTCCTGGGTGTCCATGTCCCCTGCACACCGAGGGAACAGGGTGGAGGGGACGTCGTGAGGGCAGGATTTGGAGGGCTTCGGTGCCTGGCGGCTGAAGGCTTGGAGCAGGTCATGCGGATGGTGTGGAAGCTTCCGTGTGTGCTGGGGCTGGGGGAGGGGACGGGAGGAGAGGACCACGTGGGGTGCTGTATTCAGGGGTCACAGAGCCAACAACGGGATTCTGTGGAGAAGGAGGTGCTGTTGTGACTGGGAGGCTGGTTAGGCAAGTCAGAAAACTGGGCCAAAACATGGAGGCACTGAAGGGAGTGGGATCTGGAATCCGAGGATAATGAAATCATAGTCAGAAGTGATCTGCACTTGGCTAGAAAGAGCGCTGGAGATCGATATGAACTCAGGAGTTCGAATGTTAGATGTACGCATATTCATACTTAAAACAGTCACAGACATATGCCTGTATTTGTACATGCTGAAAACATGTTGATTGTCTAGCTCTGTGCACTGAAAGGGTCTAAAGGCAATGACACTGGAGGGAAGGAGATCACCGAGGGCCTGGACCTCGATCTCTCAGCGTCATCCTTCAGCACAAGTATCCCTAAGGCAGGGAAGGCCGAAAACAACTCAGACACACTTGGAGCTAGAAATTCAAGACAAGCTGAATGAATGATAAGTCTTTGTCAGAGGACACGGTATCCATCTCAAAGAGGCTTCCACTGGCCAGATCTGGGACAATCTGAGCATTAAAATAACAGCAGTGGGCACGACCCATTGGAAAAGGAAGAGATTCGCTCACATGAATGTGACTGAGAGATGGGGGGAAGGAGAGAGGCAATAAGGGGAGAAATAAGAGGGAATAAGGGGAGAAGGGAAAGGACTTCCTTGCAGTAGAACGCCAACTAGCAAAGACAGGACTGAGAGGAAGCCCTAGCGGCCTGTGTTCTGCATGCAATGGAGACAGAGCTGTCTGTGGATGCTAACGGGAGGGGATGAGGTCTAACTTTTTGTTCGTTTTGTTTGTTTGGTGCTGGGTATAGAACCCAGGGCCTTGGGCATTCCAGACAAGTGCTCTTTCTCTGAGCCACGTCCCCAGCTCAGCATTAGGTGAACTTTTAAACTCAATTTTAACTCAATTCTCACAGCATGCTCTGAAGCTGAGAAAATTATTTTCCTTTTATTTATTTTTTTTAATGAAAAATCTTTCTTGTGAAGATCACCCTTGTACAAATGATGGCACATCCTCCTCTTAAGCTGAGGTCCCCACTATTCAGAGGCTGAAAAGAATTATGAGTTTGAAACCAGCTTTGACAATTCAGAAAGACCCATCTTGTAATAAAAAATTTAAAAGGGCTTGAAGTTTAGCTCAGTGTGAAAACCTTAGGCTCACCCTCCAGTTAACAACAACAATTTCCATGTAAATTATGATGGTCTTCATTAACTTTGTTTTTAGGGAGGTTTTTTTGAGACAAGATCTCACCATGTAGTCCCCGTTGGCCTCAAACTCACAGCAATCCTCCAAGTGCTAGGATTACACACGTGTCACCATGCCTGATTTGACTGTTGTTATTTATTTATTTATGTGAGACAGGGTCTGCTTTTTTTGTAGTTCAGGCTGGTCCTGAGCTCAGCCTTGAACTCACAGCAATCCTCCTGCCTCTGTCTCCAGAGTGCTGGGATTACAGGCGTGAACCACCACGCCCAGCACTGTGGTAGTTAGTTCTGATTGCTGGTGGGCGTGAGTCTCCACACCCAGCAATGCTGTATGTGGTTTCTTAGGATCGAACCCGGGCCCTTGCACTTGCAAGGCAGGCACCTGAACCGCTGAGCTAAATACCCAGCCCAGCTTTCACTTCTTCAATGAGCAGGAACTTCCAGCCATTCTCTGCAGTCTCCAGCTTCCCGCTTTGAGGCTTGTACAGGTTTACCCACATTGCTTCGCATCCCTTATTGTCTCCTGCCTCACTGTGAGGAAGAACATCTTCCAGCAAACCTTGTGTAAAAGCCTCTTGGCTGATAAATTTTCTGAGGCTCTGCAGGTCTCATCACATCTTTCTTTCACCATCACATTTCAATGGTAATTCCACCCTGCACGGAAACTTAGGGTCAAAATCATTTTCTCCCCTAGTGTTGACGGTCTGATCCCAGAGCTCGCCGACTTCCGTGTTGCTGATGAGAAGCCTGCAGTGAGGCTCAGGAAGCCCTGCGCCTGTCAGCAGCTTTTCTTCTTCATTCTTCCAGTTCTCAAGGTTTCTTCTCTCTCCTGTTCCTTTCTCTGCCTCTCACGCTCTGTTGTCTCTGTCTGCTCATCCCGGAACTTCTACCTGGACATCACGGCTTCCCCACCTGTCAGAACCACTGCACGCGGGGCCTCCCTTGTTTTTCTTTTTACTTCATCATTTTGAAGTAATTTCTTATCTCCACCCCATTGTGACTTTTAGCGATTCAGCTCATCTCGCCTTCTCTTAAAGGTCTAGTTTTCAATATTCTCACTTACTTCAGAGGCATCTATTTTCTTCGCCAACTCTATGTTGTGAGGCTAAATCTTTCACTTCTTGCTACTCTTTCTTACTCCTGGAGTTATTAGAAGTTTTCACTTCAAGTGTTATGAGTTTTGTTTCTTATTTATGGATAAGAACGGAGACATGGCAGGTGGAGGGTCTTGTCAAGTGAGTAGCTGAGCTGGGATTTGAACCCAGAGAGGCTGGCTCTAGACCATTTTTGTTACACATATCCTTTGTATCCAGAGCTCATGTTTTACTTTGTTCAGGACAAAAGCCACATCACCTTCTTCCTCGGGAAGGCCCAGCACGGCTGGGGTGGTGCTCGATGGCAGAGTGCTTGTCTCGCTTGTGTGAGGTTCTGGTTCAGTCCCCGGTGTGGCGGGAGAGAAAGGAGGAGGGGGGAGGAGGAGAAGAAAGAGACACAGAAGAAGAAAAATGTCCTGCATTCGAAAAATAATTGTTGGCCCACAGGCAGAGCGGAGGGAGAAGCTCTGCTGTGGCCATTCTCTGTGGTCATTAATCTGCTATGAATTAAATTCAGGCTCTTGAGAGACTTCAGTAAGGTCAGTTTGAGAGACAATACACAGGGCACAGAGAAGGAAGTTGGAGATGAGGTTGTCAATATCCATATAGGACAAAGGCTCCTTCTATGCAGCCGGCAGGGACAGTAGCCCCCCCCCCCCCAAAGTCTTACACTGAATTAAAGGCAGAAGAGTCAAGAGTATGAGTTTTTAGTTTACATCCTACAACCTAGAGCAAAAGATTTTGGTAGAAGGAAGTTGGTTGAAAAGGCAGATTCCTGGGCCCAGATGCACAGAAATCACTCTGAGGGGCTCTGAGTGGTAGAGTAGGTGCTGGATAAAAAGCCCGTTCAGGGTGGGAGAAGAGGAGGAACTGAGATTCGGGAAGCGAAGAGCAGGCTGTGCCTGGGAGTAGCGCAGAGGCCCCAAGTGGGGCCAGGAGGGCTCAGGAGCAGCCACCCTCAGAGGACCGGACCCAGCAGCCCTTACTCTTTCCGTGGCTGTGTGCACAGCAGAGTGGCCAGTGTCCCTGCCTTCCTGGGACACCACCAATCTGCTCCTCTGCTTCCAGCTTCCCCTCGGGCTGCGTCCCTTTCCCTCTCCCAAGCATCCTGGTCCCACTCCCTGTGTGGCAGAAAGGGACCTAGAGCCTGAGTCACACAAGTAGACTCAAGCTCCTGTCCGTCACCGGAAACTTAGGCTGTGTCCAGTGTTTTTCTGATGGAATATATTCCTAGTTTTAAAATACCGAGCTAGCTTTTTTTCACTTTTTGCTTATGTATTCTTGCAGGATGGCACCCAGGGTGTTGAGTGTGTTAGGCAAGCGCTCCTACTGAGCCACGACCCTGCCCCTGCCTTTGGCTTGCTGAGTGGTCTTAACAGCTAAGCCGATATGCTGTGCATATGAATTGATAAAACATGGTTGGACGGTGTCATAAACTGGGCCCACAAATGGATTGACACAACCCAACTCCTGAAGTCACTTGTGTTCCACTAGAAACTTACTAAAATGAGGGGGAAACAGGATGTTTGGGGAAAAATGCAAATATTACATGAAAAGGCACTTAGAGGACTGTCAGGTACAGGCCACTGCTCTTAAGAAATCAGAGTCTATAGCGTAAGACAAGTGTCTCAATAAACACACTTTCTACTGTTTCTTTCATGGAAATCTAAATGCTTATTTGCATTCACTTTCAGATTTAAAGTTGAACAGATGTCTTGGGCCCTTGTAAGAATCAAAATGGCTTAAATAAATCCTTCATATCAAAAGATGCTATGCCCGAACAAACTTTCTGTTTCATTCTGTTGCCAATTCAAGATGTTGACGTGGTTTTATTTCAGGTTTTTGTAAAGCAAGGCCTGAAGGGTGCCAGTCCCACTTGATACCTTTTAAACACTCAGTTTGATTTTTCTACCCTCAAGCTCTTCACAGGAACTAGACAAAAGGGTTTTCTGCAGAACGGAGGCGTACTGAAGGGGAAGGACTCTTCTAATGATCCATTTGGAAGACCTTTTAAATCCTTTCAGAACATCTGATACGCTATCAGAATTACTTCATCAAGTCTGAATTATGTTTAAATGGGACGCTAATGTGACAGCTATTGCAGCATCGGATGTACCTGGGTTTCTTTTCAACTAGATAAATGCTGCAGGTAGCTAAATACTAGGACACATTTGCAAGCTAAGTTATTTGTCACCAGAGCTGTTTGGCAAGATTAGTAGGTGGGTAAGCTTGGGGCCTGTGATGGTTAGTGAACAGGGCAAAATGCCACTTTTTTTTTTTTGAGACAGGGTCTCACTTTGTGGTTCAGGCTGGCCTTGTGCTCAGCCTCCAACTCACATCACAGCAATCCTCCTGCCTCTGTCTCCCGAGTGCTGGGATTACAGGCGCGAGCCACCATGCCCGGCACTGTGGTATGTGGTCCTGGTTGCTGCTGGGCATGAATCTCCACACCCAGTATTGTATGTGGTTACCGGGGATCGAACCCGGGTCCTTGCACTTGCAAGACAGGCACCGGAACCACTGAGCTAACTCCCCGGCCCCAAAATGCCACTTTTAAAAAGATTCATATGGGCGGCCTGTGAGCTGTTCCTTAAGAAAATCACAAGATTGTAACGGGGAGAATAGGTAAGGCACAGGGAGAGTGAGGATGACTCCAGCCATGCAGAACGCTTGGTGAGAAGGTGCATAGCAGCAACATGGAAGAGGGTCACCAGGATGGGCGGCTGGGTGACGAGGGAGACAAGGTTCCAGGAAATGGGTCTTCATGGTGAAAGTCTCTGGGAGAATGAGTGGATATTAAATCTCTTCTTGTAGAGTTGGACTGGAGTTGGGAAAAGTTGGAAGCAGAGATCATTTAGGAAGATACTGCATTAATTCAAATAAAATTTTTTTAAAAGCATTATGCATACAAGCTGGTTGAACAGCAATGGTAAGAGAAAGGAGGGGTGGATTTGGGATTTTATTTTGTTTGCGCTGGGGATCAAATGCAGGGCCTTGTCAACTGGATCAGTGGGAGAGACATCTGGGGCTGAGGAAAGCACATTTCTGGGCATATGGGTCCCAGACCCCTTCTTCTCTGGTGCTTCATCTGCTTCCTGCTTCCTGGCTGTGTAGGTAAGCTGCTTCCTTCTGCCTTCTACCTTGGTGTCTCTGCTAGGTATTCTGTCCCGGCAGCAGAGAGCTGACCGATAGCACTGAACGATGCCTCCAGCCTCTAGTCACACCCAAGTACCTGAGACGTGGCACCTGGCCACATGGGAAAACTGGGGGTGGGCAGCTGGCACAGGGTCACTTGGGGTCTTCAGAGCTGGACAGTGCAGAGGTAGTGAGACCACCATGATAACAGAGGGCACAAAGGCAGGCTTGAGGAGAGTACAGACATGCTGGTCCTGGGTATTTCCCTGAGTGCGAGGTATCGGGTACAACCCCTGGGCGAAGTAGGAATTCATCTCTGTAATGTACAAAATATTTGTGATCATGAGTAGCCACTTACTGGATGGATCTGAGCAGGAAGAAAGAAGTTGTGGACGTCTAGGGATTTAGCTCAGTGGTTCTGCTGCCTGCCTTGCGAGCACAAGGGCCTGGTTTCGATCCCTGGTAATCACATACAATAGTGCCAGTCATGGTGAGGCTCGACTGGGCGACCTAGTGAGCTCAGGGCCAGCCTGAACTACAAAGCAAGACCCTGTCTCAAACAACAGCAACAACAAAAAGAAGTTGTGGAGAGAGAAGGAAAGAGAAGAGCCTTCGGGAAGGTGGCTGGATTTGCAGGCCTGAGCCCCAGGACAGAAGTCCCTTGGGAGGGCAGGTTATGACAGAGCGGAGGTGAGAAGGGAAATGATGCCAAGCAGCAGGAGAGGTTAAAGACAGAGGCCTTGGGCAGACGATGCACAGGGGCCAAGAAAGAGTCTGAAAGGCAGCCTGAGGAAGAGCGGATAGGGAAGTGAGAGACTATGTAGTTGCCAGATCTCTCCGAAAGCAGATGTCTCAAACTAGAAAAAAGCCCAGCTCTGGCCGAGTTCTGTGCAGGAGGCTTCAACTACGCTTGGAGTCAGGTCCTGCTCAACGGCACTAGGAGGCTCGCCCTTTACCTGACCCTCCACACAGGCACCAAGGGAGGAGGGACAGGGGCTCTCAGTCAGCCAGCCTCACCCCGAAGCATGGTGCTCTCACACATTTGACCTCCTGCTTCAACCCATCGATCAGTATACAGGAAAGAAGAGGGTAGAGACTCACGTCTGTTCTTCAGAGCCTGGCCCAGTGCTACCTGCAGGGAATCTGTGGCCAGCGGGGTGAGAGGGGAGGGCGAAGGCAGGAGACGCAGGATGGCCGCTCTTGGAGAATAGGACTCTCTCCTTCTGGGATTTCTGCTAGACTGTGAAAGTTGTCTCACAAAACAGAAGCCTATGTTCAAATGCTTTTGTTGTTTGATTTTCATTCTTATTTTAGGTAACCAGACGTTGAAGACAGGGCTGCGCTACCATTGAGCTACCTCTCCAGCCCTTTTCTTTTGAGCCAGGGTCCTGCTGAGGTGTTTGGGTGGCCTCACACGTGTGATCCCCCCACCTCAGCCCCCAGGAGCTGGGGTTCCAGGCACGCACCACCACACTCAGCTCCAGGGATTTTCTTGAAAGTAGGACTTCCCCACGCTAACAGAACCTGCTGCTATTTGCCTTTTTTAATATATATGAAAAATGCTATTTCCTATTTTAATATATGTGCATTAGAATTGTACATACTTTTCTGGAATCCTTGCTTTTTTCTTTGGAGAGTATGAGATTTCCTTTCAAAGTGATATTAAGCTCTGGATTGTGGGAAACAAAAGGAAAACAGGCCATGAGAACAGGCTATGAGCCAGCAAAGGGAACAAACACCAGGCACTGGGGTGATGTCTCATGGCCGCAGGGTGCTTTTGTCGAGGGAGGAAGTCCACAGTGCCCTTCTGAGGGCAGAGCCCTTTCCTCTCAATGAGTGTGGTGAGACACTTCCCTGAGACACGGGCCGCCGGCCGTCGCTGTGTCTCCAGGAGACAGGCAGAGCTGGCTGCTGGTCTGGTGGTTCTCTGCGGACTCCTCGCTGCCCTGCGGCTCTGCCCTCGGCCCCATGTGGTACTGAATGGCAGGACAGGGCAGGGTGACTTTCTCCAAAAAACACCCAGGAGAGAAGGAAAGGCTGGACCTGTTCAGACCACGTCAGAGCAGGTGGAGAGGCAGCAGGAGAAATTGGTACCTTTGGTGCTGCCATTCTGGGGCTCAAACCCAGGGCCCTACATGTCAGGCCAGCACTCCACTGCAGAACTCCATCCCCAGCCCTTCTGCGGGAGGCAATACAATCACCTCAGAGGACTCTGTCATGCCTTCTGATGGGGAGATCTTACATGAGCTTTCCATGTGGAAAAATATCTGGGAGCTAGGTCTGGTGGCATGTGATTGTAACCCCAGCACTCTAGGAGGCTGAGGCAGGAGAATTGCAAAATGAAGTCCAGCCTGGATGACTTAGTAAGATCCTGTCTCAAAAACAAAACAAAGCAGGGCCGGGGGTTTAGCTCAGTTGTTCCGGTGCCTGTCTTACAAGCGCAAGGACCCGGGTTCGATCCCTGGTAACCACATAACTATACTGGGTGTGGAGACTCACGCCCAGCAGCAACCAGTACCACATACCACAGTGCGGGGCGTGGTGGCTCACGCCTGGAATCCCAGCACTCGGGAGGCAGAGGCAGGAGGATTGCTGTGATGAGTTTGAGGCTGAGCTCAGGGCCAGCCTGAACTACAAAGCGAGACCCTGTCTCAAAAAACCTAAAAAAAAAAAACAACAACAACAACAAAAACCAAAAACAAAGCAACAAAGGACTGGGAATGCAGTTCAGTGTGAAGGTCCTGGTTTCAATCTCCAGTATCACTCAAAAAAAAAAAATCTATCTATCTATCTATATCTATCTATCCATCTATCTATCTATCTATCTATCTATATATATATATATATATTTGACTCTTGAAAAAAGATCAGATAATGAAAGTGACATCTACCTGCTGTCCAGACTGAGTGAAAAGAAGAAAACTCAAACTCACAGCTTGTTTGGGTGACCCAGGGTTCAGCCACGGGCCTAGGGCCCCTTGCCCTACCCTCCCATCACTTCCTCACCCCAGGATTAGATGTTTCTGTGAAATGCAGATTTCCCAAGCCTCCATCACTTCTACTTCAACCCCTCCACTCAAATGGCACCAGGGGCTTTGACACTCTTCCAACGAGCAAATTCAAGTGTGTGGCTCAAACCTCACCTGGACAGTGAGGCTTTCTACAGAACAAGCAGCAGCCACCGACATCAAGGACTGCATGAAAGGGAGTCTCCACTGCCCAGCTGCAAGCCCACAGTAGGGCACCAGCTGGTGGACTCAGTGGGACACACGGCAAAACTCACAAACCAAAAGACCAGTTTTCTCCTGGCTCCAGCACAAAAACATCTCTGGAGACTCGAATGCGGGGAGCCTGGGCCTGAGACAGTCATAGCTGAGCTCTGCCGCTTAGACCTGAGTCCCAGGCTGTGGACACTTCCCATGGCAGGTCTAGTCTCTTGTATAGTCTCTTGTCTAGTCTCTTGTGTAGTCTCTTGTCTAGTCTCTTGTCTCTTATTTGTTTTCCAAATAAGGCAGGTTGGGACAGGACTTGGGATATGCTAACTATCCAGGAGGCAGGAGGGACTGCCGCTTGGCTTGTGGCACCTTTGCACTAACGGTCCTGCCCAGGGGGCCAGTGCATCTGTCTTCAACCACGCTGTCCTTTGCAAGTGACCAGCTGGGCCCAACCCTGGGGAACACTCTCTGTCTCCGATACCAAGATTACAGAAGATTTTTCCAGAGGCCATTTATATTGTTTGTTGCACTGCTAATATGAACCATAGGAAATAGTCCTTCTTATAGATAGATCAAATGTGATCCAAAATGTAATGTGTTCATCCTCACAGTCAAGGTTATGAGAAAAGAGGAGTATGTGGTGGGAAAGGCACAATTTTGAGAGCCAGACCTGTGTTCAAATCTCAGTTCTGTCTCTTCCTTTCCACAAACACAACATATGCTGAATTCTTGCTGTGTGCCTGGTACTGTTCTAGAGGCAAGGAGAGGCGGCGGCGAAGGCAGATGGCTTTGCTCTTCATATTGTGTGTGCATCTTCTGAGCTGCAGCTGAGGATTTTGGGAGTTAAGTGAGATTGTGTGCATCAGGCCCAGAATGCATGAGTGGCTTTCACTCAATGTTATTTCATTGTGGCTCACAGAGGACTCCTGGTGGCTCTGTGTGCAGTGACAAAGCGCTGGTGTGGACTGTGGGAGTCTCCAAGGCCGTCATCAGAGCCTGAAGCCAGATCCGCAGCAGCAGAATGTGCTCCTGGAGCCAGGGCCACTGTGAGCAAAGCCCGGGGGCCCAAATACTACTGCTCCCCACATACCCACTCTATGACCAAAAGGGACCAGCAGCCATCAGCTCCCATGGAAATCACACAGGCAGTTGGTGGAGGAGGGGTTCAGGAGGGACAGGCTGGTTTATGTTTCTTAATAGACATGAAATCATTTAATCCGAAGAAAATAATGATCAAATGTATCGACTGAGACAAAGTAGAGGTGGAGACCTTAAAGGAAGCCCGGAATTCATGTGTGGGAACTTCTGGGTTTAAGCAATCAACATATGTCTGGCCCTAATTAGTTAAAGAATGCACCAGCGGACCAGTCTTTCCTTCCCCCAACTGAGTCTCTGTGCAAATACAGACATGGAATTTCAGATTTACTTTGCAGCCTGGGGACTTGTCTTCCCTGCTCTGCGTGCACACAGTTCAGGTGGCTGTTTTGCAGGTCAGCACACACCCTATCTGAAGCTGCATAAATCATGCCGGACAGAGTGTTAATAAGTGCTAAGTTGCTATCGAGCCACAGCTCTCAACAGTACCTTCTGTGTCTTCACAGTCCTCGGGGTCATCCGGCTCTGTGGGTCCATTCAGCATAATTGGTGCATGGAGCGGTGAAACCAACAATTCCTCTAACTTTTTTTCATATACTTTCCTGGTGGAAGCTGAAGAAGAATGTGCAGAACAAATTGTCCTATTTTTATATGTGATCCTATGGGATTCAAGGTATTTCATAACTCAGACTTTTTTTAAGTACCGGAGATGGAACAGGGGACCTTTGCACTGAACAACATCCCTACCTCTTTTATTGTTTTGAGACTTACTAAATCACTACCGCATCTAGGATGGGCTGAAACTTGCAGTCATCCAGCCTCAGCCTCCCCGAATGCTGGGATGATAGATGTGTACCACCATGCCCCACCGCCCATGAGTTTTTAAATGCTGAAAACCCCCCACCACCACTGAACTCACTTCTCTTCCA
>PVIR01033945.1:0-17560 GCA_004026965.1 Petromus typicus
CCCCCCAGGCACTATTTTTAAGGGTAGCTGCCCACCCTCCAGGCTGAATGTGAGACCCTGTCTCCTTTCCAGGTTTATGGATCACTGTATTCTCAGCAACAGTCAGTATTGACGACGTGGCCGTGGATGGACAGAAGAGCTGTGAGGAGCAGCGCACAGCTGAGAAGCGTCCCGGCTCACAGGACTTACTAACAGCAGGAGCAGATCAAGAAAGCAGAATAAACAGATTAGACCTGAGCGAGGTCTCTTATGTCACTGGGAGATGGGGAGACATTCTAATGCCCAGAATGCTGTGAGAACAAGTGTGTGAGACTACTGGAGAAGGGCACATCTTGGTAGGCGATGTTTTGAAGGGCCTTTAGTTCCCTCATAAACAATGAGGGTCAGAGGAACAGATCTGGGAACACACATACCCGGCCCTCACAGTGCTAATGGCCTAGAGCAATCATGACATGGAGGTTTCACCTTGGCAAGGACAAAGCCACCAGAATCCCTCAGACCACAGGTGAAAGTAGCCATCGGGCCCTGGGGCGGAAGGCTGACTCCGACACCAGGCTTTGCCACTTCGGATACAATGCAGGGCCCAAAACAGCTGCTGAGAACAGGAAATTTTACAAAGAATTTGATTTTATTGATATTTAAATATATTAAATATTTCACTGAAATACATGGTATACCACCCTCCCCCACTCCCACAGTGGTTACATTATAAAACCAAAGCCCATGGCCTCCCATCCCCCGACTCCTCCACAACTAGTGAGGAAAGGGGCACTGGTGACCTGGAGAAGGGCATGACTGGCACTGTGGTGCAGGGAGCCAGGGTATGGGCAGGACCCTGACAGAGACAATGGCCCGAGGCTGAGGTCTTCCCACTCTGGCTCGCACGCACCTTCACCCTCCCTGGCCCCCAGGAGCCTTCCTATCCAGGGGCACGCTGGACGGGAAGGGGAGTCTGTTTTGGTCTGAAGCAGCGAGCTTCTCTTCTTTGGCCCTGGCTAATGAAGCGCCTGGTGGTTCATTTGGTTGATGCATGGACAGCCCCAAGGCAGGCGGTACCAAGCCAGAAACAGGCCTCTGCGAGGAGCTGGTGTGTGAGAGTTCACGGAGGGGCGAGGGTACCACCTATCCTTCACTCCCAGACTCCTTTCTCCTCTGCTTCTCTAGACACTTACAGGACAAAGTGATCTTCAAAAAACGCAGGCTAATGCCTCTGGCTTAAATAAGTACAGACACAGAAACCAAGGCACCAGCTACTTCAGGCCAGAGTCAAGGAGGCTGCAGGCAAAGGGGTCAAAGGAAGGTAAGGATAGTAAGGGAATCTAGAGTCCAACTTCCTAACCCTCCCAGCAGCCTTGCAGGCTTCCTGAGGACAGGGAGCCAGGAACACGCTAGACTCAGGCTGAAGGCTCAGGAAAGCCTAGTTAAGATCCCCCTTCCCCATCCCCTAGTACCAATATCTGGGTCCTCAGGAGGGTCCCGTACTGTCCCCGTCCTAAAGCGTAACACTTCCCAGGAAGTTCCTGAGTTTCTGCCCACTGAGCCTCAAACAGGTCAGGCGTGCAGAGCCCCGAGGCTCCAGCAGGCACTTGGGTCCTTGCCCGAGACAGGGAGACAGTCAAACCATACACATGGCCCCAAATGGCACTTAGGGATTTGGCACAAAAAGGACTCCTCTCCCCAGGCCACCCTCCTTTTGCTGTCACACCCCATCCCACTCCTGGGCAAGCTGGGCATCTCCCAACAGCCCTTGCAATAGGAAACCCTGCCTTATGCCCAGAAGACAGAGGCCCACAGGAGAGGCAGCCCCCAGTGGAGAGCTGAGGAGTAGGAGCACAGGGACACACACAGACCTGGGAAACAGATACACACACATGGGCAACATGCACACACAGTCACACAAACACACAGCCGCCGGCCCCCACCCCCCCGCCCCCACCAGCGCCAGACTTGGGAGACCGGGTTTGGGCTCAGGGTTGGCCTCCTCTGTACCCTGACCCTTTTCTATTTGGCAACAGAAAGGGGCATGCTCCAAGTGCATGCTGGGATCAAGAGACCTGATCCCAGCCGCAGCTGAACCTCAGATCAAGCCTGGTACCGTGCTGCTACCTAGCCAGCTGCATTCTTTGGCACCTATAGGTGAATGTCCAGCTTCTGACCATCTGACATCTCCACACCCACATGCAGGCTGGCTGGCTGGTGGGCCATTTTCACAGTACCAGCGAGGCCCGATACCCCTTTCCCTGGAGTGTACAGGAAGTAAGGCTCAATCTGATCTGTCTCGGGTCCCTTTGTTCCCCTTTGGGGAATAGAATGTGAGACTAGGATTTGGCAAATGGAAACATTCCCCTGAAATGTGGATAGAGCTCGGTCCCCAGAACACCTCCATCCTGCCCAGTGCCCAGGAGGGGACCTGGTAAGGACTGGCGGTGCCCAGGACCAGTGCTGGGGACACAGGCATAGCAAAGGCAAGTATGGAATAGGCACTCCTCATGCCTGCCCCAGTCTTTGTACAAAAATATTCCCAGGAAAAAGGGAGAGGAAAGACCCAGCCCTGAGCCTGGTGTCTGGACAGGGAAAGGATAGCACGGCAGGTTGCCCTTCTAAATCTCTCTGGCGGAGAGCTTCCCTGTCTATACTGCTCCCTCTGCGCTCCCAATAGCTGGAAGAAAGGAGAAGAAACAGCCCTGCTCCAATTTTAAAAGTCAGTTGCATAATCTTCTCGGTGTCCCTGTTCGCCAGTCCGAGGGCAGACGAGCCGAGCATGGTCCAAGCGCAGCCGCTGGGTGTTCCCTTCTGCGATCGGCAGGTCTGAAGGCTCAGTGGCCCCGGCACACTCCACCCAGCAAGCAGACTCCTCCAATGCCCACCTTGGTCCCTTCAGCTGAATCTGCAGCTGGGCCTGCTAACTGCCGGGGCCCCCATTGAGGAAGTAGGTGGTCATCTCCCCCTTGCCTTTCACCTTGACCACCCCTCGACACTCCAGTTGGTAGCCCTTGGCAGCTAGAACCTGGTACAGGTCTGTGGTCACCTGGGGGAGTGGGAGGAGAGCCTGCTTAGCCTGGAATCCCCCGTGCTGTGTCTGCAGAAGCCTGGGGCTTCTCTAGTCAGGCTACTCCCCTCCCCCATCCCTCACCGCCTCACCCCCAGAAGACTGCCACCCTGACCCTGCAGAGACCTATGGAGCCCTCCCAGCCTCGCCTTGTGTCCCCCTTACCTGTATCCGGTCAGGCACCCCCGTGCTGTCCATACGACTAGAGACATTCACCGTGTTGCCCCAAATGTCATACTGTGGCTTCCGGGCTCCAATGACACCTGCCACGACGGGGCCCATGTTCAGCCCTGAAGTGGGGAGAAAGGCAAGAGGCTGACACGAGACAGCGCTCCAGGGCCAGCCGCGGAAGTCATCCCTCCTTCTGGCACCTTGAGGAGGGCCAGAGAAAAAGGTGGAAAGGGACAAATCTCCTGGTGGCAAAGAATGGAAGACCTAGAACCAGGCATGGTGTGCACACCTGTAATCTGGAAGGTTAAGGGAGGAGCATCACAACTTCAAACCCGGACTGGGCAACTCAGTGAATTAGCAAGACAGCATATCAAAACTGAGAACTAAAAAAAAAGAAAGGTAGCTCGGTGTGAAAGTTCTGGGTTCGATCTCTAGTACCTCATATTAAAAAAAAAAAAAAAAAAAAAAGCAAGCATAGTGGTACATGCCTGTAATCCCAGCACTTGGAGGCTGAGGCAGGACTGCCATAAATTCAGGGTCAGCCTGGGATAATTCAGTATCAGTTTGCATTATGTAGCAAGATGTGTCAAAAAATAAAAAAGACCACGGGCCGGGTAGTTAGCTCAGTGGTTCCGGCGCCTGTCTTGCAAGCGCAAGGGCCCGGGTTCAGTTCCCCGGTGACTACATACAATACTGGGTGTGGAGACTCACGCCCAGCAGCAACCAGTATCACATACCACAGTGCCGGGCATGGTGGCTCATGCCTGTAATCCCAGCCCTCAGGAGGCAGAGGCAGGAGGATTGTGATGTGAGTTTGAGGCTGAGCTCAGAGCCAGCCTGAACCACAAAGCGAGACCCTGTCTCAAAAAACCTAAAAAAAATAAAAATAAAAAAGACCAGGGCAGCAAAGCTGTGTTTTAAACAACTGAGCTATAACAACCTGATCTACTGAGTGCTCCCTCCGCCAGTAAAGTAAGTAAGCACTTTACCTCACAGCACCCTCTCAGACGCAGGTATTGTCACTCTTACTCACAGACAAGGTCCTGGTATGAACCAGGAAGTGGAACTGCCGGAAGTCAAATGGTCTGACTCCAGAACCCCTGCTATTAACCAATGCCCTCCTGGCTCATCAGAGAAGAAATTCCTCTCCTCACACTAGATACAGATAAGGACCCTGCTTTCAAATCCTATCTTAACCACTTACTTGCTTGACCTTGACTGAGTTACTTTTACTTATTATTATTATTTTTTTAACTTTTCCTTATCTTATCTAGTTCAAACTGATTTTGAACTCACTGTGTAGCCCAGGATGGCCTCAAACTCACGGCAGTTCTTCTACCTTTGCCTCTCAAGTGCTGGCATTCCTGGCATGTGCTACCAGGCCTGCTCCTTGCCTTTAAAAAGGGGATGACGTAAGGATTGAATGTTTTAAAATACCCAAGACAGTGACCAACACACAGTAGGACCACAGTAAACAGTCTCTGTTCTTACTATTATGACAATAAACAGAGGAGAAAACTCCAGGGGGACCTGATGTAGAGCCTGCGCCCACACCCCAGCGCGCGCACGCACGCACGCACGCACGCACGCAGCTTCACCCGGGCAGCTGAGGGGAACCCGCCGAGGCGCTGTGCCCGCTCACCCACCGATCTTCATCTGGAAGTTGTTGAAGGAGTGCTCGTTGATGTGCTTCATCTGCTCCATGAGCCGCATGGCGTAGTCCGCGAGGGCCGTGATGTGGGAGCGGCCCACCTGATCATAGGTGCTGGCGTTCAGCCCCGAGGCTGCCATGTAGGTACTTCCGATTGTCTTTATCTTCTCCAGCTGCCGGAACTGTTCCTCGCTGATAATCTGGACAATACCGGGGTCTGGCTGAGGCCTGCGCAGTGCGTCCTGCCTCACTCCCCGCCCTGCCGTGGCTCCTTCCTCCCTACCCTTTGCAGCAGCCACCCTCAGCTTAGCGGCTGAGCCCCTTCCAGCTGCTCGCCTGCCAGCGCCGGGTCAAGGAGCCAGGCACAGACTGAGTGTCACTGTGATGGCCAACTCTCAGATCTCGGACAGGATGCCGGGCACCAGTCACTGAGCCCTCCCCTTCTGGGGAGCTGAGTCCCAGAGTGAGGAAGGGGTTCCCCCAGAGCAGTGAACGGCTCGCTCATTCCCGACGCGTTTCCTCCCTTTTTTTTTTTGTATTCCGGGGACTACCTTGCTTGTTCGGTCCCTGGAGGCTCTGTCCACAAACTCCTGTTATCCTCTTCCGAGGCACCTATCTGGTCCCTGTCCTGTCTCCCATAGATCTTCACATCCTCCTTTCTCCCCAACAAGGACGAACCTGCCCTACTGAGAAGAGCACTCTGGCATTTTCATGGGTTCATCCCTGCTTCCACTATCCCTACCCTTATCTGTACCCACAGCATCTCGAAGGCCCAAGAAATCGCCCCTGCTTCTCGCAGTGCCACTCAGCCCCTCCAACTGTGGGCTTCTCAGCCAGTGTTCGCCCTACTCTCCTGGTCCCCAGATGCCCCCTGTCTGCCAGTACCATCCAATTGGCCGGTACCTCATCAAAGTCAGCAATGATCTCATTGAGTAACCGCAGGCACTCAACACCCTCGTTGTTGGCCTCCAGCTCCACATAGAATTCAGAGAAGTTGGCTATGGAGGCGAACATGACAGCCACACACTCGCAGGACTGATAATAGAGCTCATCATTCCGGCGCTCTCTGGCCAGGAAGTGGGCAGCCACGTCCTTGGGCAGGATGTTATGCAGCAGCCGCCGGTTGTATGCCTGGAGCTCCTCCATCTCCTCCTTCTCCCCTGTTGCCTGCAAACACCACACCCATCACCCCCTGTCCAATGCTCACAAGGGCAGGGGCATGGACAGGTGAGGCCTAAAGAACAGGCAGAGAGGCCAGGTACAAGATGGGGCAGGTGACGGAATGAACACAAAGTCGGCATGGGCCCAGAGTAGGGTGAGAGCACCTTGAGCCTTAGCTGGCAAGAGATGCATTTCTGGCTTGGGGTAGGCTCTTCCCCAAGGTCCCACCCCTTCCCCTGAGGGTCCCCCCAGGTCACCTGCAATTTCCAGAGGAAGTCCAGGCGGGCAGTCGACTCCACCTGCTGGGCATGCAGATAGAGCGCCAGCGCGAACACCAGCAGAATCACAGGCGTCATGTATTTCAGCGCCACCCTGCCTACAGCTGGGCTGAACAGAGCTGTGCTTGGTGTCTGAGGGAGGCATCCATCAGCTGCACCCTTTGCTGCCCCCAAGCCCTCACTTACCAGTCCAGCCCACTGAAGGTCTCATTGGAAGAAGCCCTGGTAGGAAGACACAAGAGAGAAAGTCATCAGTACTTCCTGCACAGCTGGCTAGGCAGGGAATGGAAAGAGAGACTACATCGCCAACCAGTGTCACCAGTCATGCACTGGGTCTGGGCCTTCCTTCCCTTACACTGCTGAGCTCCCTAGGGCAGAGGTTAAGACTCTTAGTGGCTCAAGTACTTACCACTTAGATAACCTGGGACAAATGGATTAAAACTTTCTAATCCTCGGTTTCCTCATCAGCAAAACAGGGAGGGGTCAGATCTAAACAATGCACATGCAAGACTTCACACACGCCTGGCAGTGAATCTTCACAGATGTTAGTTACCATAACCTTTATGAACTCCCCTGTGACATAGGTGATACTGCCATTTGACAGATGAGAAAACTGAGGCTCAGAGAAGTTAACTCACCTGTCAGAGGTTACACCGCTAATAAGCAGCAGAGCAGGGATTCGAACCCAGCGGACTCCTGAGGCTCTTTCTACCACAACAAGCTATGGCTACATATCACAATGGAGAGGGCTTTGGGAAGGAAAAACCAGTGTGGTATCCCGGGCAAAGTCTTCAAGCAGAAGTCAGAAGTCAGAAGTTTTGTTCCCAACTAGGGCTCTGCCACCAAGCAGCTATACGATGTTCAGGTGGTTAAAACAGTGGGAAGGAAAGCACCGTGCAAATGGGAGGGGATTTTTTTTTTTTTTAAATGTTTAGCCTAAAGACACAGTGATTTCCCAGGACTGGGGTTTCCCTAGGGTAACTACTTGGAACAACATGCCAGGAACTCCCCCGTCTCCTTCCTTTCCGCAGGGGTGGTTACAACATTCCCAAGGTACAAGATGTTGGACACTATAGAGGTTCTCAGTGACCTTGGGAGACTGCAGGGGCATCAAAGTGGCCAGAAAATAAACTTACAAGCCATGGACGCCAAGCAGTAGGTCATAGTTGTCAAAGATGGTGGCTGGCGGACCCAGCAGAAGCAGCACCAAATAGATAAGTCCCAAGATGAAGATCATGGCCAATTTGCCGATACTGCTGATGTGCAGGAAGACAGAGCTGGCCAAGAGACTCAGCAGCACATTCCCGACAAAGTACTGGGAGGTAATGGCAGAGACAGCGTTGGGTGACAGCAGAGGCCACAGCACCCAGGGCAGAAAAAGCCCTGCACTCCTTTGCCTGAGCTATGTACCCCTCTTCAACCCTCAAACCCCAACACCCTTCGCTCTCTGCCTCTAACCTACACCACACCAGGACCCTTGGTTGATCTTGGGGTCAGAGACTCTGATGAGTCCTGGGTCCCCCCAGTGCCCATCACCAGGCCTGACACAAAGGGACCGATAACTGTGCCAGGGCAACTCCCTCTGCTTGGACACTGTTTGGACACCTCAGGGAAGCTGCAGGTGGGTGCGGTGCCCTCACACAGGGAAGCATCCAGGCCCAGAGAGTAATTGAGCTGTTGAAGGTGACAGGCAGTGATGTCAGCAGGTGTTAAATTCAGCATCCGGGCTGCACAGGTCCGTATAGGTGTGTGGTTACAGGTGAACTGCAAAAGCCAGTGTGTATCAGGTAACCAAGGAAGGAAAAGGTTGCAAGGGTCACACCCAGGTGCCTTATACCCAAGGGCCAAAGTTCTCAGGGATGACAAGAGGTTGGGAAATGAAAGGGGAAATTGGAGTTAACCTCCCCTCCTCCAGAACCAGGAAACACGATTTACTCCCCCAGCACACCTGATGCCAAAGTGCAGAGCAAAGACAGGACAATTCCCACTGGCCCCTTACCATGCTGGCAATGGCAGAGACGAACACGAGCAGAACTGAAAAGATGCCAACTGCGGTACTATGTGCCCGAGAACGAACAATGCTTCGGGACAGACGTTGCAGAGCCTTAGGGAACAGCTGGAGTAGCAGCAGACCAAGAGACGGAAGGCACATGAGCCAAGAAGGAAGGCCAGCCAGGAAGGGCCCGCAGGAGGAGAGAGCTTCTCTTCCCCCTCCCAATGGGACCTCTTCCTTGCCCACCCCCACACCCCCAGGGAAGTCCCTCTACGCACAGAACCACAGGAGTACACAGCACAGATCAGCACAGTGACCAACAACAGCAGGAAGATACTGGCGTAGATCCCAAGCATCAGGGTGGAGCTAGGGCAGGACGGGGCAGGAAAAAGGTTACTCGAGGGTGTCTGGACATCCTTGTCCCATCCCTGGTACAGGCAGGGGTGCAGGTCGCAGGGACTAGGGGCCTGCTTGGGTGCTCTGGAAGCTCTGGGACGTGGCGAGAAGGGGCAGGGCTCTCACTGTGGGAAGACGAGGAGCTGGATGAAGCAGACGAAGCAGAAGACCAACAGAGAACAGGCAACGTAGGCTCCAAAGCGGGGATCCACCTTTCTGGAGTACTGAGGGAGAGGAGGCTGGGCTGGGCCCTGGGCTCTGCCTTGGGGGAGGCAGAGTCAGCAAGGCAGACACTACCAGGTGCCTCAACCGGAGGAGGGGAGGAGGAGCTGTGGGCCAGAAGGATGTGAATCCCCCCTCTGCTCTGTGGCCCCGCCCTCCTCCCCAAACACCTCCCACTTCCTCACAGGAGCTCATCCTTCCCTGCTCGGATCTGCCCCTCCCCCAGCCCTTGTTCTTTGGCCCGCGTCCACCAAACCTTCTTCTCAAGATCCTCTCTCTGGAAGGTGAGCAGGAACCGGCGCACATGGTCCTTACGAAGCTGATCGATGCTACGGGCATCAATGGCACGGCCCAGGAACTCATCCACCTCATCCTCAGGATTCAGAGCATCCTGAGCACCCCGGCTGAGGACAGGGGACATATTTTACCCTGGGCCTGAGCAATGCGCGTCATGAGCACTGGGAGGGCGTGTGAGCATGTGTGGCTCCTGCTCCCACGCAAGGTATCAGAGGTCTGGGAAAGAGGGTCTCAGCTCTGCACCCCTCCTTTGCTTAATAACCTGACTTACTTGTCTTTGCTGGAATCATCAATGCCCTAGAGAAAAAGAGAGGAGAAACTGAGTGAAGTGCGGGCCCCGCCCCCTTTTCCTCTGAAGTCCCCTTCTCCCTCCCTAGCAGCTTACTGAGGATGCCCCTCCACACACACACACTCTGGGGACCTGAGGACTCCTGGGGTGAAGCCATCTCTCCTGATCTCAGTATCAGAAAGCATACACCAAAATGGAAGCTACAGAAAGGACAGGGATGGAGAGGGAGACACGAAAATGAGGCCCTGGTCCTGGTGCTAAGGGCCCCTCACCATCTGGCGGAAAGCCTTGGAGTCCTTGGTCCGGGAAAAGGCGCGGTCCGGTACCCAGCGTGGCATCAGCCCTTCCATGGAATTGGCCCGTGTGCGCTGCAGCTTGGCCAGCATGGCCTTCTCCTCTTTCTATGTGGGCCGTGGGGTACAGGCTCAGAAGAGGGGCTGAGAAGGTCTCTGACAGCTCCCTCCCCCAGCCTGTCCCTCTCCACGCCCGCTCCCTCTTCCCTCAGCCAGGCCCTGGCCCTGACCCGTTTCTGGCTGGCACCCAGGATGAGGAAGGTCTCAATGCACTGCTCCTTGAGATACGCGTTGCGCTCCCCGCCGCGGCCGGGCTCTACCTCATAGTCCCCGTTCAGGTACTGCAGCGTGGCCCGAGTGATATGGATGCGGCTGTGCGGGGGGCAGGAGGTCAGACCCCAACTCTCCCACCTTGTCCCCAGGTCCCACCACCTGGACCCTCTACTCACCCGGCCCGGCCTCCCGCCTCCATATGGTTGGCCAGGGTCACATCATTGGACCACACATCAAACTGCCATTTCCGCAGGCCGAGTACCCCGCAGTGCACACGCCCGCTGTGGATGCCCACACGCATGTTCACATTCACACCCGTCACTTCCCGCACCAGCCTGGAAAAGTGCAGCTCTGGATCAGCCCCGCACTGTCTCCCGCACACCCCCAGCCCAGAACCCAGGCCGTCCAATAAGCATGGACAGACCCCAGTGCAGGAGACAGGAGCATAGAATAAGCCGGACGTGATAAAAAGGCTACATGGGGGCTTGAGCATAAAGGTCTGAGGGCTGCATTCACCAGAGTCGCACAGCATCTTGTGGGACCGAGCCAGGAGAGGAGGAAGCACTATTCTCACCTCCGGCCCACTGAGCTGGCATCTCTGCAGCCCCCAACCCCACTGCCCTGGCTCCCCACCCCGTCCACGCTGGCTAACGTCCAAGGTTGCACACGAGTCTATACAGAGGCTGGCGGAGGAGCCGCTCCCCTCCCCAGTGACAGATCTCGGAGGCAGAGAGAGAGAGAGCCGAGACAGGAGAATTCCTGAGAACACCTCAGGGTAGGAGCAGTCTGGGGCACCAAGATTCTGGGAAGCCTGGGAATGGGGCACTGCTTACGATATGGCCTCGATCATATCCACCCCCATCTCCACACAGCAGTGGGCATGGTCTGCCCGGGCCTCCGGCAGCCCTGACACACAGTAGTAGCAGTCCCCTAAGATCTTGATCCTCAGGCAATGATTCTCCTGAAGGGGAAGAGGTGGAGGGAAGGGTCACCTTCACTTCCTTAGCCACCCAGCCTCACTGCAGATGCTATCTGCACCCACTCCCCTAACTGCCACCAGCAAAGCTGTGCTCTCCCCACCCTTGGCACACTGTCCCCACGCCCCAGCACCCTCACCGCGGCCAGCTTGTCAAACCGGGCAAAGAGTTCATTCAAGGTCATGACCAGCTCCTGCGCAGTGCACTGAGAGGCCAGGCTGGTGAAGCCCTCAATGTCTGCAAATAGGATGCTGTAGACAAAGGCAAAGGTTGGATGGGCCGCAAACCTGACCATAACCTGACCGCCGGGGGCCCTCACCCCACCCTCTCGGCCTCCTCTCACACCCCACCCTACCTGACATTGTCATGCTTCTGGATGTAGATCTTGTGGAACATCATGTCTTCTTTTTTTGTATTGATGTCTTCTTTCATCTCCATGGCAACGTGCTGGGGCAACACCGACAGCAGCAGCCGCTCCTAGACCAGTGGTTCCAACAGGGCACTGCTATCATCTCTGCCTCACATTTTGATCCTCCTGATTCTTTATTCTCAGAGCATCTCCCACACGTCTCTGGTAGCTGGAGCTCTCTTTCTGGACTGTAGGCAGACCCAGCCCAGCAGAGCCCTCCTCTCTACGCTCACACCCTCGGGCAGGACAGAGCCCTGGTAACCCAGAGGGTGTCTACACAGCCCAAAGGGAATCATGCACCTACGATCCCACAACTTGGATGAAGCAGCAGATCCAACACGCAAGGTTTTGGAGGGTGGGGTGGGAATGAGAAAAGGATCGTCCTGATCAGGGGAAGCAGCCCCACCTGCTGCCGATTTTCATGCTGCAGGTGCAGCCGAGCCTGGATATAACCGCGGGTCTCTTGAAAGGCCTGGCGCTGAGACACTTCAGCCGGGTAATGTGTGCAGATGCCAATGACATTGGTGCAGAGGAACAGTACCACGTTAGCACCGAGCTGCAGGAGGGCGGCAGAGGCAAATGGGAGACCACTTCCCAACACACACACACACACACACACACACACACACACACGAGTGCGCACGCGCAATTTCAAGGTTCTCTCTAGATACTCCTTGGAGAGGAAGCTGGAAGCTGGAGTCTGTGCCCTGCCTGACTGCACTTCTCCAATCCCTCTTTCCCATTCTCCACAGGAAAATTTCAGCCCTCTCCTACTTCAGCGAGAGGAGCACCCGCTACTGTGGGTGGTACACAGCCCCAGCACTCTATGATGTCCTGCTCCACAAACACTCCAACAAAAAGGCAAACGCCGCTCCCCCCTGCAGTGGTTCTCCTCCCAGGACAGCACCCAGGAGACCTGAGCGTTTTGTCCTCCTGCAAGTGACCCAGGACAAGTCAGCTCCTCTCTGCATTTGTTCATCTGTAACTCAAACAGGAAATAAGATCTCTGAGTGTCTGCATGCCCTGCACATGGAGTAACAATGGCGACAACCACTCTTAGTACTACACCACAGCTAGTTTGTTGGTTATCTGCAACGTGCCATGGCTCGATGGGACACGTTCTCTACATTAATTAATATAGTCCTCAAAACTCCAGAATTAGGTAACAGTATCCCATTTTTAAAAGGAGGGAATAGCTGGTGGTTGAGAGCTCCATGCCTATAATCCCCTCGGGAGGGTGAGGCAGGAGGAACACCATGAGTTTGAGGCCTTCCTGGGCTACACAGTGAGTTCAAGGCCATCTTGAACTACACAGTGAGACCCTGTCTCAAAATAAATAAATAAATAGTGGAAGAGCTCGCGAGTTGCTTAAGACTGCACAACTAGCGCAGCTGGCACAGGACTTCACCCAGGACAATCAGATCCCAAAGCCTGCGTCCTCCTTCCAGGTTTCTCAGAGTCCTCTTCACTCCCCTGACTCTGGCTCTTGAGGTCCAGCCTCTGTGCCTCAGCTTGGGAATCACCAATTCTACTGACAGAAAACCCTCCGTGATGGGGTGAGGCGCCTCCCCTGGCCTGGCAGCCGCACCACACCCTGAGGTGTCTCTCACAACTCTCCAGTCAGCTTCAGCGGCACTGGCTGGCAGCGCATCCCAGAGAAAGTCTCAGTGTTTCTGGAGACTCCACCCCAGAGCTGGATGCACAGGGCTCCGGCTGGGGAGAAGGAGTAAAACTTACCAACTGCCCTGAACTAAACTTGTCCTGCAGACCCAGGCAAGTCCTTAACCTCTGGGACCTCAGTTTCCTCTGTGTAGAATTGAGGGGTTGGTGTGGCTAAGCCCTAACCAATTCCAGCTCTGACCCCTAGGACGGCTTCCCGGCTTCCCTCCCCAGACCAGCATGCACAAGGTCCCCGCCGAGCTCCTCTCCCAGCAGCAGGGGTGAAGAAGGGGCACACTATCTCCCTCTGGGGCTTCTAAGAATAGTCCCCAGTGGGGTAGAAGGAAAGGGGGGGCAAACGAGGCAACTTCCCTTCCTGGCCCCAGGAGCCCAAGAGGAAAATGTGAGTCACGGTGGAGGGAAGGGGAAGGGGGATGAGAGACTGAAATAACTCCGTACACACACATCCCGGGCCGACTGTGAGGAAAAAGATGGATGCCAGGGCACGGGAGGTGACTCTGGGCTTGGCTGGGGTCACTGGGTGAAGCTGCCTGGTGTGTTCAAAGGGTTCTTCCTCCAAGAATGAGCAGGCTGCTGGGTGTGGTAGCTCACACCTGTAATCCCAGCACCTAGAAGGACTGGTGAGAGTCTGAGGCTGGCCTGGGATACACAGTGAGTTCAGGGCCAGAATAAACTACAAAGTGAGACCCTATCTCAAAAAACAACAACAAAAAGAGTAAGCAGGCTTAGATCGAAGAAGGGGAAGGCCACACGGCAACCCACCCAGAAACTCCTGAGCCCAGATGGGCAAAGAACTGTTCCCAGCTCAGAGGAGGCTATATGGGCAGGCCTGGCCCTCAGAGGAGGGCATGGGCAGGATGAATTTCTGTACCACCCCAAGAATGTATTGGACTACACTATAGGGGTGTAGCTATCTAGCTAGGCACCCCCAGGAGGCGGAGGCCTAGGAGCCCTGGCCTCTCTGAGGCTAAGCTTCCCAACTAGGGGCCAGGCCTGGCTCTGGGAACCATGCCAGCAGGGAGCAGGGAAGAAACTGCCACCAACAACAACCAGAGGGGAAGGGGGAAGGGAGGCGACATCTCTCACCCCGCAAGGGCAGAGCAGCCTCAAAGCCCAGCGCTGACAACTAACCTGGAAGCGAAGGTGGGAGACTGGCAAGGGTAGAGGGACCTCACCCTTTAAGAGGTCTGATAGTGCCCTTTGGGCACGTGCTCCACAAACAAATGGGCTATAAAGTTACTTTTTAAAAGGTACGTTCTGTTCTGGAGCACAGGCTTGGCGGGAAAGGGCATCGTGCCAGTGCGCCCAGCTTTTTTCCCTGTGGTTCCAGGCAACTTCCTCTCCACAGGTAAGGCCGCGTGGGCTACAGGACATAAACCCTTGGCAAGGCAGAGCAGGGCACTGTGGACCAATGCGGATTTGGAGGCAGTGTCTCCAGCAGTCCCACCTCTGCTCCCTAGGCGGAGGGGACCTAAGGTGACAGCCCCCACAAGCAGGTCTCTCAGAAGGCCCCTGCGGCACTCTTCACAGCTCGCCATCCCCAGGTAACTGCCCGGGCCCATTGGCTGGGTCCTACGCTACTCTGTGAAGGATGAAGTCCTAACAGCAACACTCAGAGGTTGACAGCATTTTGGCCAGTTTTACAGACCCAGAAACTTGGGACAGGAAAGGTAAGGGCAGTCGTCTACGATCCCACAGAGCAGAAGGCGGCCCACGGAGCAGCCAGGTCTGTGGGCAGCAAAGTCCTCACCCTCGCTTTACAGGGTACAACCGGGCCACACTCGACAGCAAGGGAGGAAGCCAGTACCAGCAGAGGACGTGAAGGCAGGGCCACCAGGCCCAGTGTGCAAAGGTAGGATGACATCAGATTTCAGTACTCCTCTCTTTTGAGGCCCGAGTGCATTCACACCAGCTAAACCCCAAGAGAGAACTGACCCCTGCTCTCTACCCTCCCTGTCTCCCCAGAAATGAGCCCTGTTCAGCAGTGTGACTCTTCCCTTGCCAAGTCCATCCAAAACCCGCTCATCCCTCTAGATCCCCATCTGGAGCTGTCCTTCAGGGGTGGTATCAGGACCTTAATCTCAGGAGCCATCTGGGCACGGCGATGTCAAGCCCTGGACAAGACTGCTTCTCAGCGCCACCGCTCCCCCCATGGCCCAGGGGCTAAACACCGCCACATCCCCAGCCCCAGCCCCATCGCCATCATCATCGCAACCCCACACGGAGGCTACAGGCTGCGTTATTTCACCGGCCTCAGGCCAAAGAGCTGGAGACTGGCCTATGGGTCAGAGCAAGGGTTAAGTCCTGGGGTCCTCCTTCCACTCAGCAGTGTCCTGTGTCCAGATCCAAAGTGGACGCACACACCTCAGAAACCGTGCGACTCGCCCACCCTGCCTCGCCAAGCCCCTTCCCTTCCCACACTGATGCCCTCCACACCCACCTGCTTCCAGAGAAAGGCATCACCACGGTTGAGCTGCCAGGCCAAGATCAAGTGCAGGGTGGAGAGGCCCAGGCCGCTGAGCACGGCAGCCCGCATCCGGATGGGCAGGAGCGTGTAAGTGATGTAGACAAAGAACACGGGGCACCAGAGCCCCGCTGAGGGGCTGTGTGGGTTAGCTGCCAGGGCGCCCCCGACCTGCACAGCCGCCAGGATGCCCAGCACCACATAGCTCACCACCCACATGGAGTCCTGGCGGAAACTGTGTCGGTTACACACCACCATGAGTGCCACAAAAAGGGTGGCAGCGCAGGCCAGCAGGGCCACATAGGCGGGCTGAGGACTGGCAGGTGCGGCGTGGAAGGCCAGCAGGACAGCCGTGAGCAGTACGAGCACGGCCATCAGCAGCGTCAGGCTGCTCTGGTTCATCTGGAAGAAGTACCGCTGGTACAGCCGCTCCAGCTTGGCTGAGCGGAACTGTTTCGACTGGAACACACGCACCAGGTGGCGCCAGCATGATCGTCCACTCCTGCGTGCCACATTAGATGCCACCTCCACCGTCCCCCCTGCCGCTGCAGTCACCTCAGTGTCCTCAAAGCCAAGGGCCACTGCCCGCAGCCCCAGCTCCCTGCCCTTGCCTGGCCCAGCTCTCCGGATGAAGGCTTCACCCTGCCAGGGGCACCGAGCAGGGGCTGCAGGGGTGGGGCTGGGTGGCTCTGCATCCTGGAGGCAGCTCATGTAGCGCGGAGGCGGCGTGCAGAAGCCACTGGCCCGAGTCCCGCGGCGCGGGCGCTTCTGTCCATTGCGCTCACCCCAGGCTGTTTTTCGTTCATCCACTTTGGGAACCAGGAGGCCACTAAACCATGACATGCTGCTGGGAGAAACGACAGGAGATGGCATCAGTGCCACCCTAGGAACTCAGTATCCAAGCTCTTCCCACGGCCGAGGTAACTGCTTCATACACATCATCCTCATAAAACACTCCAAAGTCGCCAGTGGCATCCCCATTCAACAAGTGGGGTATCGGAACAGAGCGATGGAGAAGCCTGCTCAAGATCCAGCAGTTCTGCAAGTGGGAGAACCAAGCTTCCAGGCCAGGCTGCCTGACCCCAAAGCCAGCGCACAAAACATCCCCCTCTTCCCTAACCGCACTGATTTCCTGGCAGTGACAAACTTAAGAGCCTGTGTCAAGGAGCGAAGCGGCCCATGGTTCAGAACTGGGAAGAGCAGAGTCCACACCCACACCGTGGAGGCCGGCCCCACGGCACTAGCACCATGCCCACTGGTGTCCAGTAAGGCTGAGCTTCTGAGTTGTCAACAGAAGCTAAAGAAAAAAAACCCCTAAATTTCAATGTAACGTCTCCTGATTTTTAAATGTTGGCAACTAATCCACATTTTTCAACACTGCAGGCCAAATAAATCACATCTATGCAATGAGTTCAGCCTGTGAAGCTGCCAATCGGTGACCTCTGTACAAACGGGAATCTCTCCACATCCTTCCTCACCACACACACACACACACACACACACACACACACACACACTTAAATTTATCAAGCTAAATTCAACTTCTCCCTCAGGTTACACTGAAGTGTAACTTCCTCCGAGATGACTTCCTAGCTCCCCTGCCCAGATGACTTTTGGTGCCATTTACCTCTGTACATTTCCTTTATAGCACTTATTGCAATTCAAATTAAGCTGCTCCTTGTTTAATGTGTATCTTTGTCCCTCTTATTCTGGCTTTGTGAGGGAGGGATTTTTTTTTTTTTTTCTATTTTGTGCTGCATCTTACCTCTGGAACCACGTACTGGGCCTAGCTTACGGGAGGAACTTGAGAAATGCATGTTGAAGGGACCAGAGACAGGGTGTACAGTGGCCGGAGTGAAATAGTAACCAGTAAGGAACATCCTGACTCTTCTCCTTTCTCACTACTGCTCATCACATTAGCCTCTCTGCTGTCCCTAGGATGCCAATCAGACCACCC
>PVIR01033946.1:0-17511 GCA_004026965.1 Petromus typicus
AAAAAAATTGAGTTTATTAATACACTTTAAATATATATTAAAATTATAGACATTATTGAGAATTTGCAGCTGTACACGATATATCTTGATTTTTTCCCATTCCTGTCCCCCCTTAATTCTCTCCATGCTCCTATAATATAAGCTTTGTTTCAATTTTTCCTTCTTACCATCATTTATTTCTCTTCTTTCTTTTCCTCTGCCCCCTCCCAGATCCTCTCCTCTTTGAAAATTTTCTCCCTATTTCACAATACTAACACTTGATCTTGTCTGAATGTTCCTACTCTTAGCCTCCTTTGTCACTTGGAATTCATTCTTTGATGTCAGAGTATAGAAATGTGAAACATCTGATACCTAGTAGTGGGGGGGGGTTACATTTCTCCTATATTAGTGAACTCAAGAACCTCCCTCCAACTGGTCATTGCCTCCTAACAGTAATTCAATTGTAGCATACACACACACACACACACACACACACACCCCTCATGGTCCAATATCATTAACTAGGACCCACCTCTGATCACGTGCGACTTGGGGGGGGGGCCTTCTACATTGAAATCCTAACTGACTTATTAGCTACATTAAGGAGCTGAGCACATTTCATTAAAGGTACTAAAAATCACTGAAGGATTTAGGACAAGTAGGATTTTTAAAAAATGCTTAAGGGAAGAAGTTATATGCAGTCCACAATTATGTTAATATTAACTATTAAATGAGTCATACTATATTTTAAATTTTAAAAGTTATTTTAACTAATATCAGGATACAAAATTATATATTAATAACACATTATGTTACATTTTGATACATGTATACATTGTGTGATACTTAAATGATATTAAATAATCAAAAAAGTGAAATAAAAAGGTAAGATGGAGTGATTTAAAATACTGTTAGAGCAATAGGAATTAAAAACACTACCAACTGTAGGTTATGGTGAAGAAACAAAAATATATGTCATGCATATATTTTGACTATTTGTGAGATGTAATGTAAAACTTGGTTTTATGATAGTATCTGCTCCCTCTGTTCAAAGATATCTTCTACAAGCCACTTAGCTTCTTATTCATTAAAGACTTCAGTCCCAGGTCATGTGTTTCCTCTTCACTCTAAATCTTCCCATCTGCTCATGTTGTCTTTAATGATCAAACATTCAACACCTGGCTCCTGGGTTTCTTCAATTCTATTATACTTTGGGTTATCTACTCCAAAAGCCAGACTCTCCAGATTGCTATTGACAATCTTCTCTCTTTCCAATTCATTTTTTCCCATAATGATCTCACCTTGTTTTCAACAACCTCCAATTTGAAATATACTCCACTTACCTGAGGTGATATGAAGCATCCTTCAGAATTTAAGGGCACTTACACATCAGTTTCTCACATAGTCTAAGTAAATCTCTTTCTCCATCTGTGCTTCGACCATACAGTTTTATTTTATTTCTTTGATCTAAATACAAAATATTCTTGCATATCTGTTTTGGAAAGTTTTCAGTTTATTCTCCTGCCTAAAGTATGAGTTTAATTTTTAAAAATAGCTTTATTTTCAACATGAAAGTATCAGTAATTAGTTTTCTCTCATCAACATCTGTTATCCCTAATAGCAAGAACTTACAAAGAAAAACAGAAACAGCAGACTTGGGTTGACAGTAGAGAGGAAAAATGAACGTAATTTGATGGGCTTTATTGATGTGCATAGATATTTTTCCCTCACCATATTTCATTTGTTTATCTCTGAAAGAGATGTAAGACTACCCATTGTTTTGTGAAGATGCAGGATCTTAGAAGCAGTTTGGCTGTTTTCAAATACGATTTTTTCATTGGTTATCTTGGCAGACTTAAAAAAATATTTACTCAGCCTCTCTGATTACTCTGACACACAAGCACAATAACAGAGACGGTAGACAGCTTTGTGAGATTTAGCCAAACTGATACAATCTAAGGGCTTAGAAGATTGATCATAACAAGTGCTTTAAAATATAATTTCTTTTCTACTTGTTGAAATTGTTACCATCTTTAAATTTAGTGAAAGGGCAATTAATCTAAGAATTGCAAAAATATAGTACAAACAGATTACGTACTCATTTTTTCTTTTTTACCTGTGCTTGGGAATATATTCTTATTTCTTTAGTTAAGTCAAAAATTAAAATTGTTTCATGCTAATAATTAGTTCTAGTGTTCTAATGTAATTCAAATAATCATTTTAATTAATTCTGTTTAAGCTACTCATCACTTTAAGTACACATATATTTGGTACTAAAATCTCAAATGAATAAAAAATAAAATGAAGCAAAAAGAAGAAAGATGACTGATTGGAGGCAGCCTGGACTCACAAATTTCTCTGCAATGTTAATTCAAAGTAACCGATTGATAGATCTGTGAGAAGATAGCGGAACAGATAAAAGGAAGGGACTATATTTAGAGGGAAGTATTGTTAATTAGTTGATTATCAGAATCGCTCACTCTGAAACCTATATGAATAGTGGCTCTGAGGAAGAGCTAGACCTTCCCTTCCCATGTAGAAGTAAAAGCGCAAGACTGTCTCGTAAGTACTGGCTCCGCAATGTGAGAGAGTAACAGCCCACGCGGACAGATCTGACCACCGTAGAGCGCAAAGGGAAGAGAGGTACTTCCAATCCTCTCTCCCCAGACTTAGACAGGGTCACAGTGGGAATCTGGTTCCTGATTTTCACAAAATAACAGGGAACAGACTTGGGCGGAGGGAGAGAAAAACAAGCAAACAAACAGAAAACGTATTTAATAACTCTCTCTCTGCATAGGTACTGGAAACCTAATATTTCCAGAACATCAAGACCTGGTTGTGATTGCGCTACTACTACGAGGAGGAAGTGATTGCCAGTAGTGGCGATCAGGCAGGGCGAGACAATGGTCACTCTTTCATAGTGACACAAAGCACGTGGCCTGGAGACAAACCTCACACTGCGGCCTACAAAGGACCTATCATTGAGCCAGGATATAGACACTGGTGTGGAGACAGTCCAACATAGCACCAGACTGTAGCCAAGGTCAGTTACTATAGTCATGTGATATTTTGCAGCGGAGTGAGACATGTCAAATGGGACACTGGAGGAGATCATGAAGATCTGGACTAATTTAAATTGCACTATAAATGCCTTCACAAGTAGAAATAAATAGTAGACACTATTTTTGTGACACTGTTTCTTCTTGGAAGTGCCGGTGGGATGTATATGCATTTGCAAGTGCTTATTGTTGCTAGTTAGTGCTTTTATTTTGTCTATCAGATTATGTTTCGCCACACCAATGTTTTTTTTTTTTTTATAGGATTTGCTCTATAGTGTTTTATTCAATTATTTTCCATCTCCATGTATCTTCTTTCACTTTTTGTTAAACTTCCTTATCTTTTGTTTCTTTTTTTTTTTTCTTCAAATTCTTCCCATACTCCCAGATCTCTCATATCTCCCTCTTGTTTTATTATCTGTGGATAGTATCATTAAAAATGATGGTTTCCTTCCTTCCTGAGTGTGGCTGTGGCTGTTGAACAGATGTGCACTGAGTATGTGAGTGGATAGGAGGGTGAACTGTTACTCTCACTTCCACAGTTCTAGCATGATTTCTCAGATTCTCCCTCAGCAAGTGTTGATTGTAGAATTTCTGCTAATTTATTAAATCCCCTTTCACCTTATTTTACAATGAGAATTTTCTGTTTCACAATATATAACATACAATGCTAGTACTCATTTACATCTTTATTTTCTCATACCAGAGAAAAGATGCGATATGTACCTGTCTGTGCCCTATTTATTTCACTTATGAGGATATCCTCAAGGTATGTCCATTTAAGTAGAAATGATTCAAACTTATCATTTTTTATGGCAGAGTAGTACTCCATTCTGTAGAAGAACCACAGCTATTTTATCCAGTCTCAAGCTGATGGACACTTGGGTTGTTTCCAAGATGTAGCAATCACAAATCAGGTTGCTATAAACATGGGTGCAAATATGTCACTGTGATATGAGTCTTTTAATTCTTTTGTGTATATACCTAGCAGGGCAATGGCCAGGTCAAATGAGACCATCAATCTTAGCTTTTTGAGGATTCTACAAACTGATCTCCACAGGGGTTATATGAGTCTACAGTCCCACCAATAGTGGAGAAGGGTTCCTTTTTCTCTGCAGCCTTGCCAACATTTGTTGCTGGCTAATTTTGAATTGGCAGCCATTCTATGTAGAGTGAGATGAAACCTCAGTGTTGTTTTCATCTGCATCACTCAAATGACTAATGGTGTTGAGCATTTTTCTATATGCTTCTTAGTGGCTCTTACTTCTTCCTCTGAAAAAATATCTGTTCATTTCAGATGCCCATTTTTTGAGTTGGGTCTTTAAATTTGGGTGGGCTGAATTTTTAAGTACTTTATATACTCTAGATAGTAACCCTTTGTCTGAGGAACAGCTGGTAAAGATTTTTTCCCACATTGTTAGTTGCCTTTTTGCACTGTTGGTGGTTTCCTTTGCTGTGCAGAAGCTTTTTAAAAAAATGAGGTCCCATTTGCTCATTTCTTCTGCCAATTCCTGTGCTATAGAAGTTTTGTTCATGAAGTCTTTCCCTAAGAATATGTCTCAAGAGTTTTACCTAACCTGTTTTGCATAAGGTTTAGAGTGTCTGTTTTAATATTTAGGTCTCCTATCCATTTTGATTTTAACTTGGTACATGGTGAAAGAGCTAGGTCTAACTTTAGTGTTTTGGTTCCTTTGTCAAAGATGAGGTGGGTTGGTGTATCTGGAGTAGTTTCTGAATCTTCTAGTCTACTCCATTAATTCTTCGGTCTGTTACTTTGCCTGTACCATGCAGTTTTTATCACAGTGGCTTTATAGTATAGTTTCAGGATCAGAGTTGTAATACTCCTCATCATGTTCCTGTTGCTTAAAATTGCTTTTGCTATTCTAGGTCTTTTGTGGTTCCAGATGAAAGTTTGATTTTTTTTTTCTCTAAACCTGTGAAATTTGCTGTTGAGATTTCAATCGGGATTGCATTGAATCTGTATAGTAGTTTGCGGAGTATAGCAATTTTGGCAATATTGGTTCTTCTTACCCAGGAGCAAGATATGTCTTTCCATTTGTTGATTTTATCTTCTATCTCCTTTTTCAGAATGCTGTAGTTTCCACAGTAGAGGTCTTTCACCTTCTTTGTTAGATTAAGGCCTATCCATTTTTAACAGCTGCTTTCACAGTAAAGTCACTCACATCTCTGTTTATATGGCTTATATTTGCACTGTAGTTTTACAGTCCTTTTCTAGTACCAGTTGATTTTGGGTTATTTGTATGTCTGTATCTTTGTAGTTGAAATTAATTAAGGAAAACAAGGACATTCTAGATAGAATTCACTTTCAGTTCACAACTATAACATTCAGTCATCTCAGATGGATTGACAAGAATTCCTCCAGTATAGATTAACTGTATATAATCTTTCTCACTCCTGAATGATCATTTCATCCCCTTTTTCTTTTTCCCTTGCAATTCCAAAATGTTTTCATCCTCTACATTTTCAGTTGGTTTTGTTTTTTAGTATATTACTGTCAAAAATAAGCCACTGAAAGATAAATCAGTACAATCTGTTCAGTCTTTAGCAATGTCAAACATACTCTTGGTCAAAAACCTTTTACATATCTTATCACACACAATTTTGAATAATCTACAAAATAAACATCTTTTAATGTAAAATAATACTTCTCATATGTCCCAATACATGGTCAGTAAATAAATGTGGTTTAAAATACAAAATGAATACATTTATGTTGCTACTTTTAGCAACCTAAAATGTTCTATGTTGGGCTTGTGTAATTATTACTATTTATGGTACATAAAAGGAAATTTTGTAAGAAATAGAGTGTAAGATCACACTCTAAAGATTATCAAATTTTTGCAAAGAATGTCTAATTTTCAGAAGCATATGTGTAGTAGTCTTGTTTTCCCTTGAGTTTATCATTTAGCTTTGAAGTATTTATAGCTTAGAACAGAATAAAAATTTTAAAAATCTACAAAAATGGAAAATTAAATATGTTCCAATAAACTTTATATAAGGCTGTCTTCTGAAACAGGAAAGATTCACATTAAAATACTACCACACATTTTCAGTTATAGATTGAAATGGACTAAAATCTGATAATACAATCTGATACTTTCATATAAACTTTAAACTTATTTTGAAAATATGGTCAAATGTCAGACTTCAGAAAACTAGCATTATGCAATAAGTCAATTTGATTTTTTAAACTAACTCTATTTTGATAATTTCTGTCATAGGAAACTTACAGTCATAGGAAACTTACACACACTGGATTTTACCAAGGATTAACTATTGAAAATAAAAAACAGCTCAAGATTAGGTTTCAAAACAAATATGGGTGATTGTGTGGATGTGAACAACAGTGAAAATGCCCAGGTTTAGCAAGTAAGAACTTTGTCTTGAAGACTGTGGAGTTTTTTTTTGGAGTTTTTTTGATAATAAGGAAATCTACTTAAATCATTCTGCTTTAAATTATGTAGTATGCAGGGTAATAGCTTGTCAAAAACATTCACCTTATTTGCTAGAACCTGTAAATATGTTGTAGAACAAAAGATTTAAAGTATCAGATAAAATTAGGGTTAAAAATGAGTGAATTTTAAAATAGTGACAAGATCCTGGGCTTAATGTCATCCTAAGGATCCTCACAGGTGGGAAGGAATTACTAAAGCCTCTGTATCAGGTAGATAAAGTATAAGGAAGATCTGAGTGTTCACAGCTGTGTGCAAAGACGAAAGAGGTCATCAGCCAAGAAATATACACAGCCTCTAGACTAGAAAAGGGGAGCAAAGGGAAACAAAAGCCGTTCTTCTAATGCAACTTCCAGAAAAAAGCAAGTGCTGTAAGGTCTTAAATTTAGCACTGAGAAAGTATTTCAATAATCTGAATGCCAGATCTATAAATGTTACAAATATTTACAGTTTTAGATTGCTTTCAGCTGCAGCAATTGTTGGTGTATTATAGCCACAATAGAAAATGATAGTGAGGATTTTTCTAATGGTGAGATACTGAGAAAGACAGGTAATAGTAAATAATAACGTTACATTTATATATGTGAATATAAAAATGTGAAAGTTTGGCAAATGACTTGCCTTCAAAGACTGCAGATTATGTTATTGGTTTGGAAATATATTCAGAAACCCTATCTTTGCTTCATGTTATTTTCACTCTTATTCATAGTAATCAACCACAGTGATCTGGATCAGAAGAGAAATACTGTGTGTTCAGCAGGAGGAATTGCTAAATAAAATCATTCACTCAAATTTTACCAGCATCTTTGCATCTTTACATTCAGACAAACTCCATGACTTTCTCATCTATTTATCTTTCACTCTTTATCTGAGAAAGTGAAAACTATCCCACTGGCAAAATATAGTATGGCACTCATTTGTCCTCACAGTGTTGGTGTGGATACTCTCCTCCCCAAAGACTCTTCTTGGGCACTTTTGAAGTGAGAGATGCTATTTTCAGAAAAGTTCTTTCTTGCAGCCTAATTTATGAAACTTGAGCTGTAGATGTGTAAATATCATATATTTTCTCTAGTATGAGAAAATGAAGTGATAAATGAGTTGTAGTATGTATAGTTGATATTGTGAAGCAGAAAATATTTAAAAGGAAAGAGTATAAGGGTAAATAACGAGAGGAAAACAAATGTGGTAATAATAAAGAAAAAAACAAGATTGTTTATATAGGGGGTAGGGGAAGGCAAGGCAGGGAAAAGGGAAAAATGAGAATCAAGTCATGTTATATTCTGATACAAACTCTTAATGTTGAATGCGATTATGATGTGTATTCATAATGTACTAATAAAGATAATTTTAAAAATTTTAAAACAAAAGTTGAGCTACCCTTACGGGGAAGTAAATAAGCCTCGTTAAGAACTGATTATAATTTTCTTTCAAATTTACAATCTATTGTCATCATTCCATGTAAATTAGTTATGTGATAGTGGACACCACAAGACTAGACAAAGTCTCTAACAAGATGAAATGCCCATTTTCCAGCAACCAAGGACCAGAAAATATGTTTGCCTTTGACATCATAAGGTAACTTCTTTATTTAAATTGTAGGACACATGCATTAACTCAGAATCTGTACCTCTTTTAATCACAGAGTCAGACACATGTTGTTTCTTTTCATAAAATTTAAAACTGTTGAAACTTCAACAAGTATTTTAAATTAATCTAAGACATATTTTTAACTTTTATCCTTATTCTCTTCTTTTATAATTTCTATTTTTAAAAAAATAAAGGTTAAAATTAAAAAAAAAATCCATGTCTTTATATAGAAAAACAATCATTTCAATAGTGGAGAGATATATCTATGATTCTATAACATAAACAACTTCCATTAGCTCTGTCATATTTCTCCATTCAGACAACAATAAACACATGAGAGCAATACATAACTGGGATTATAAAGAGTAATCTTGTTAAAAACTAATTTTCCTTTAATATAAATGCATAAACATCATTCATATTAATTAATTTATAACATTCTAAAAGATCAGTCATTAGACATTAATTCTATTCAAAATGAAATGGCAAGTCTTTATGTCTCATGGTTATTCTCATAATCATGATTTCAAAGAATCATTTGATATATATATTCCTAGGAATATTTTAAATAAATTTATGAAATTGTATATGCATTTCTTCATTTCCTTATTTTATGACTTAGGGAATTATGGTAAGTGCTGTAGTGTGCTAGTGTGAACTGGTTCTCACTGAACACACGAATGATACCAGTAGTGCATGTCAAGAAAATGACCTCTCATTTAGAAAATGTAAATCTGCAAGCCTGGAGAATTTGAAACAGTGAACTTTGTACATAAAAACAAAAGACATATTATTTGAAATACTGACAGCTGATTGATAAGCTAATATAAATAATTTGATGTTCTAGTTTTCTAAGAATATCTTAGGTGATTATGATTATTTTTATCTATTGGTGATTATGTACAAAGAATTAATCTTAAAACAATATGATTAATGAACAGTTTCTCTTCGTTTTTGGCTCTGGGGAGTAATTGTATTAGGGAATCCCAGATTAGATTAGTTGACATGTAATTGCATTTATCTATCATTTTCGCTTTTGGCAGGATTAAACCCCAGTACTTTTTCTGTTAATAGAGGGACATTTTGAGTAATTAACTTATGAGAAAGAACTCTGCAGGTGATCTCAGATAGCTGCGCTTGAATGAAGTCCATTAGTTCAGGAGATTTAATATTGTTACTTATGAAATCAATTTCAAACACTATCAGCTACTAATGTTTAGTAGAAACATTTTAAGAATGTTTCTTTCATTTTGCTTTCAACACTTTTATTACATTCATTACAAATTCTTTTATTTGAACCTATGTTGATATCTCTAAATGTTTTTCATTGATTGCCAAACCTACAGTAAAAGCACATATATTCTAAGATTTTTTTTCACATAATGTATAAAATAAATATTGGATTATTTATCTCCTATTACACAATGTTCAGGAGTATTTTGTTGAACTTCCAAAACTATGTAGGTATTTTCTTTTAACTTTACGAGACAAAAATCAATAGACTACTGCTTAATATTTCAAGATCCATAAGAAGGAGCTATAAGGACATGATTATAATCATTTGTTAAAATTATAATTTTTCTCATCATGTGACTGCCATTCATCCTGAGCCTGATTAGGCAATACAAGGCCATTAAATAGCCAACCATATTGTGTCAGCCACGAGTGCTCAAAATAAGTTGGAACTTTTGGGAGTTTGGGAAAGACAAAGCCAGAACCCTTATGGCGAACTCTAATCCCCCTGGACTCCCACATTTGGCTCTCATGGGTGGATTTGGACTGGATGCAGTGGTGAATTTGCCTGTCAGATATGGTCACAGTAAACGAAACTGCACAAGAATTTCTGATGTGGACAAGATACACCGATGATGAGTATGTTCATTTCAGAAAAAAATTTTCTGTCTTTGCTAGCTCCACAACATGGGTCAATCTCTGTCATTGAATCAGTGTGATTTTGCTAAATTGCTTGAGTTGCTGTTAAGATAAGCTGAGTATTTGGTCCTGAGGAAAGATGTGAGAAAATTAGTAGAAGATATAGAAAAATATTTCCATCATTTCCCAAGAAAGGGGTCATTAATTTAATAGCACGGGAACATGTGGGAACTGTTCTTCATGAAGTTATTAAGGAGTCTGTCTTTCCTTTCAAACATTAACCACTTGGACTTTTCTCTGTTCTGCTTTAAAACTCTCAATAAGTTCAAGGTACTGTGGTTTTGGCCACATTTCTCCATGGATAGTTTCATCTGTTTCTTCTCATCCTCTTGTGACTCCAGCTCTACCAATTCAGCAGGCCACTCCAGCCTTGCTAATGCAGCAGGATGCTCCAGCCCTACCACTATAGCAGGTTGCTTTAGCTCTATCACTGCAGTAGCCTGTTTAAGCCCTGTCTGAGAAGAACCCTAAATCATTATTTCCATGTTGAGTGCCAAATGTGGGAGTCCAAGGGAAAGGATCCATCCAGAATCCTCCTGGTGAACTCCAGTCCCCCCAATAGTCCCACCATTAAGGGATTAACAACCAACAAACAACAAAGTCAGAACCTTCAGAAATAAAGCCAAGCTTGGGCTTGACTCTTACTACTGTGGGAAGTGGCAGCCAAAGGCCAAACACTGCAGCAGCAGAAGAACCCCTGAGCTGATCTCTCTGCACCTGTATTTGGTACCAAGCCTTCAACCTATAATCCCGTCACACGTAGGACAGGGAGGTTCCACAATAAACCCTGTTGTTGATCCCACAGGGCAGGGAAGACATCCATCAGTCCAAGTAAGTAAGTAGTAAATTCAAGTACGTTGTCTGCAGTTCCCAACAAAAACTGATATTGGACATGTTAATATTTACTGAGAAAGGTCAGATACATTCTGGTTGGCCACAGCCTGACTTTTGGTAGACTCACATGTAAACCAATTTCTTCTGGTTTGAGTTGTCAGATCCACCTGTCTTGCCTCACACAAAACATATTTTTGTGCATAATTCTTCAATATATATATATTTTTAAAATTCTGCAACTGCCTGCTTCTTTCTTTGATTTTACTGTACCTCTGTATTTTGACATCCAGTTGCTGAACACATGAATTAGGTTTTCGTGAAACATTCACAAAGTAAATGTACAAATTCCTCTCATAAATATTCTTGTCTCTATCCTACTTCATGTTTATAGTGTGTTGTTCAAAATACACCAAAGGAAACCACAGTGGAATTAGGGCTATTTACGTATTCCTTAGAACTTAATAGCAGCACATGACCAAATAATGCCTTTCAAATACAATAGTTGGCGGGATGATCCGCTCTTTTGCTTTTACCATTTTAGGTTACAGATAGCTTTTACAGTACAGCAAAGGAACAAAATAGATATAAAGAGCTACTGTAAGAGACAGAAGATTAACAGATGTAAAAAATTCTTGTATAATTTTCATTCTTATTTTACTTTGGTTCTCCTTTGAATAGTGACTAAAAGATACCCGTTCTAGAACAGCTACCAGTACAGTCCTGCTGAGTTTTCTTTAGTGACCTCTAAGTCACTCTTATCTTCCAGATACAAATTTCTTAGATTATGGCCAAAGAAATTCTATCAGAAAGAAAAATTTAGCTGAATTTTGGACAGTAAGACTAACAGTTGCAACTTAAAAAGTGAGTAGTAAAGACTAAAACTGAGCAATAAATAAAGTAGTATTCATGTATTTTCTTAAAATTTGTCATTTAAAAAATGTAGCTCCAGGTAAAAAAATAGTGAGCAAATGCTTAATATATATAGCAATTGGTTATCACAAGCACAATTTTATTGAGTATACAAATTACTGAATAGGTTTAGAGGTAGCAAAATCTTGTGGAGATATCAGCTAAGCCAAAGCAACTCAGCTTCTATTGAAGCCTTGCTGAAACAAATCTGAATTTAATTTAAACTCCACAGGACACAGTGTTCTTTGTCCTTCAATTGCTGCTTTTGCCTCAATACCAAGGAGTAGGTTTATGTCAGCCACTTGTTCTTATATAGAACTGCATAAACTGAAATTAGTATTTTGTCATTTGATTGTTACAGCTTTTAAAAATCAAAGAGAATGCTATTTTTTAGAAGGATATCATTTAGAAAGAAAATGAAATCTTCCTGATATTCTAAATCAACTTAATTGAGACAGAATGACTTGTGAGTAAAAATTTTAACATGCTGCAATATGGGCCATGAAAATAGAAGTGAAAGCCAATGAGATTGATATCACAAGCTTAGTACTGAGTACAAGCCAATGAATGAAACGTTAAAGGAGTATTCTGTCCTCTAATTATTTTCTACAACTCATACAAAAACTATTTCAGGCATGAATCACAGTTTCTCTCTCTAAGTAAGAACACACGCACACACACACACACACACACACATATATATAGGCTTAAAGGTAGCAAAAGCCTCTCTCTCTCTCTCTCTCTCTCTCTCTCTCTATATATATATATATATATATATATATATATATACACGTATATATACACACATACATATATATGTTATATATATATATATATATATTTCTTTAGTTAAGGTAGCTAAAGAAAATTACTGTGTTTTAATAGGTGTATTTAGTGTCACATTTCAAAGAATACTTCTTGTTAATGCTAGCTTTCTATAACTTCTCCTCTAAAACCAGTTGTCACAATTAGAGGGTGGGGAAGTTGGAGGCAAATCTGTTGTTTTGGAAAAAACTTCTGGAGCAGGAATCCATCCTGTCATTTATGAGTTGTTCTTGTTCTGACTACAAAGACACCTTGTTTTAAATTTTTGAACTTCATTACCATGAAACATATGTTTTAGCATGAGTATCACTCATGAACCAATTTAACATGAACAATAAATTAGGAGGAATACTTATTACATTGATAAAAAACTGAAGAAGGAAGCAGATAGAGTCAGTGTACTTTAATCAAGGAGACATATGTTTACATTCTAGATTCAGAATGTCTATCTAGTTTCTCCTGTTCAGCATCAAAGAGTTTAATGGTCTTATGAGTCTACTGACACATTTTACATTTTTGTTTTTATGCAAGATGGTGTTTTTCTTGAGGCAGACAATCTGGACTTGATAAAATTATTGAAAAAAAATAATATGTTACAGGAAAAGTGGGTAGAAATGAATAAATCATGGACATTAGTAATAAAAATAATAGTTTATTTTCATAAAACTATGAAAAAGTGTTAAAAGTAAATTATTTTATAATTAGTAAATTCATTAAAATTGGGAAATGTAGAATTTTTAACATATCTCAAAATTAACATTTGCTAGTAAACTTATGAGCTCTTTTGATATTACTTTTAAAATTAATGAGAACCTAATAGGAAACTAACAAATTCTGCCAAATTATTTTGACTGGATCACCAACAACTGATCATGTATATACACTTCTGTGAAGACATATTAGTTCACTTATTTTTGGAGATCAAGAAAACTCTCCAGCAAATTCCCAATAAGATATAATTATAGTCTAAGCATCCCAAAAGTAATAAGACAACGCTGCTCTTAATGGGCTGTAATGTATGACTCAGATATGTCAATAAAAAAAGTACTGACATTTTATACAGTTAACAATTAATGAGTTTGAGAGTTTTATAGAAATACTTCAAGTGGCAAGTGATATTTTATATAATAAATGCTTTGCAGCTGAGCCTGAAAACCTGTTATCAGAAACTTGGTGGTTGAACAATAAAAATAGCTTTTAAATTGTGTTTAAATTACAAATTTTGGGCATTGACTAATTTACATGTCATTATGTACAAATGTGAAAGTATATTAGACTTTTACCTAATACACATCATACCAACTCTCTTTTTGAAGATTTAAATTTTCATAATGAAATTTTGGCATGCCACAGATAAAATATTTTGTGTCTTGCTACTAGTTGTGTTTTCTCTCTTTTTTTTTTTTTTTTTAGGTTTTTTGAGACAGGGTCTCGCTTTGTGGTTCAGGCTGGCCCTGAGCTCAGCCTCAAACTCACATCACAGCAATCCTCCTGCCTCTGCCTCCCGAGTGCTGGGATTACAGGCGTGCTCCACCACGCCCGGCACTGTGGTATGTGGTACTAGTTGCTGCTGGGCATGAGTCTCCACACCCAGTATTGTTACGTGGTTACCGGGGAATCGAACCCGGGCCCTTGCGCTTGCAAGGCAGGCGCCGGAACCACTGAGCTAACTCCCTGGCCCGTGTTTTCTCTTTTTTAAGACCTGTTTTAATGTGAGTTTTTCTTCTTCTGGAGTAAATCATTAGGTCAGGAAAAGGCTTTATGATCAAATTACAAAGTACTATCTTTTAGTTTATCAATGTTAAAGTCTGTGTAATACATAACAATGAGAGAAAATACATGTAAGATGAGAATTTTTCTGTTATAATACAGAAGACAAGATTGGAGGTGGGAGTCATCCAGGAGGAAGGAGATCAACCTGTCTTGAAATTATGTGTATCTTGAAGAAGAGATTGTATAAAATTAAATTCTAATGTTGCGAACCTCAAGTGTATTTGAGAACCTGAGGGGAAATAAGCACTTTGTTTTAGGAGTGCAAGAACAAGACATGCGGCATATGAGCAATAGAGGCAGCAGTCCAGTCGTCTGCAGAGACGTACTTGACTCTCATATGCCCACACACTTTCTATCTTAACATGAGAGCAACTATAAGACCAAGTGTGGAGCTGACCAAGAGGTGATAAATACAAAAAATAAACCACAAAATCAAGTTAAAATCCATGTGTCTAAGGGCTCCTGTCTCCCTTTGACACAGAGCCCCAAGTGCCTGGCACACACTGGCATTATCCCCTGACACCATAATGAACTACTCAAGTTCCACACGACTCATCTGTCTATCACCCTTCATGGTGCTTCTCCAGATAAACAACTTCACGTCAGGCATTCTTCTTTTTCTTTTAACATGTCTGCAAATTCCAACCAGCTCTGTCTTCTTAGTGCTTGCCAAGGAGACCAGTCAGGTTTGATTCTTCCCATTTAATCTGCATCATATAAGCCAGTGAGGAGGGGAAAACCTAATGGATCATTATGCACCATCCAATATACTTAGACTGCTAATAAGGGACTTATAGGGACAATAAATATATTGGTAAAAACAATGCAAATAGAGTACAAGCCAACCAGCTAATACAGAATAGATATTAGATATTAGATAGGGAATCTACATTGACTAACAAAATTTGGAAACATCTGATTTCACTAAGATCAGCATGGATCAGATTTCAAATGCCCAAAGGGATGTGTCTAAAAGTGGATACTAAATTTAGATATAAAAATAATTGTACATATACTCAAATTATGTGTTCAATTATAAACATGCATACATTTTAATTATATATACTTTAATTATATATGCATTATATATTTAATTATATATTATATATGATATATGATATATCACATATAATATATCATATATAATATAATTAATTATATAATATATTATATTATATAATATATAATGTATATTGTATATTACATATTTTATATTATATATCTGATTATATATTTATTATATATTATGATATCTAATTATATATGTATGTATATATATGTGTATATATATATATATATATATATATATAATGTCTACAATGTCTTAATGAATTGCAGTTGTCCTTAAGATGCCTATATATTATTTTCCTTAAACTGTCTTGCCAGTTTATAGACAAATAGAGGCATTATGTTATGCTGAATATGGGCTCACATTTCAGCTTAGAAAGGAAAAAGGACAATTATTCAATTGGTAACTGTATCAGATTGTCCCACCATGTGCTTCCTTGTTTCACAGGCTAGGCTTGCCCCTGCCTGTGACCTCTTCACAATGTTCTGATTCTACTATGTCAGCCATCTTTTGCTCCAAGTCAGGTCAAGCAGTTGTTAGTTCAATGGCCCCAAAATGAACTCCACACTATCTATAAATTTATTAATTTATTATTATACTCTGTTGATTTTAATATCAGATTTTTTAAATGATATATGTATTTGTTAATCAAAGATTTCTTTTATGATAGGAAATGTGATAGATTACTGGGTATTTTTATTTTTAGTTTTTTTTTTTTTTTTTTTTTCGACAGGGTCTCGCTTTGTAGTTCAGGCTGGCCCTGAGCTCAGTCAAACTCACATCATGGCAATCCTCCTGCTTCTGCCTCCCGAGTGCTGGGATTATAGGCGCGAGCCATCATGCCCAGCACTGTGGTATGTGGTACTGATTGCTGCTTGGCGTGAGTCTCCACACCCAGTGTTGTATGTGGTTACTGGAGTTCGAACCCAGGCCCTTGCACTTGCAAGACCAGCACTGGAACCACTGAGCTAAATCCCTGGCCCAGTATTTTCATGTCATATATCAGATGTTACATTTCTTGATATTTAGAATTTATGTCTTTTAATTTTATAATTGTTGTCTATGTCTCTGTAGATAATAATTTATTTGAATACAATTTAAAATGTTTTTCATTTCAATTTCTGTGGACTTTATTATCTTTTTTATAGTTAAAACTGCTGTAAGTATTATTACCTATATTTGTCTTAGGCATAAGAAATGAAAGATTAACTTCTGACTATTTCTTTAATAAATAAAGCATAAGATTGGACAATAAGTCCTTTATTTTTCACATGAAGATTTAATAGAGTATATTTTTATAATACACTTTTTAATATTTTGGTTTTAATATTAGTAATTACTTTCTACTTTTTATTTTCAAAATTTTATTTCTGTGCTTAAATTTATTACTTTGATTAGCAGAATTTCATTATTTCATCTGCTATGTACCTCTTCTTATCACCAATACTTCCTGTTTTGGATGAGGAAAGTTGAGATCTGTGTATATAGTTTTATTTTTCTTTAAACATGGAGATAATGTGCTCTTGTAACTATTTCTGCTTTTTTCAAGTTACTTAAATCTTGAAAGAAATAGTTTATTTTTTATTAAAATTAATATTTACTAGGGCCGGGGAGTTAGCTCAGTGGTTCCGGCGCCTGTCTTGCAAGCGCAAGGGCCCGGGTTCGATTCCCCGGTAACCACATAACAATACTGGGTGTGGAGACCCGCAACCAGTACCATATACCACAGTGCCGGGCGTGGTGGCTCACGCCTGTAATCCCAGCACTCGGGAGGCAGAGGCAGGAGGATTGCTGTGATGTGAGTTTGAGGCTGAGCTCAGGGCCAGCCTGAACCACAAAAGTGAGACCCTGTCTCAAAAAACCTAAAAAAAAAAAAAAAAATTACCTGATTGTGAATGTATTTTCCTTCCAAATTTATTTTTAATTTTTTAATCTTTATGGGTACATTACATATACGCATCATGATTGTACTCCATAATGGGGATTTGTACCAGTATAAGACACAATTTAATTCTCATTTTTTCCCATAGCCCTACCCACCCTACCACCCTCCTCATATGCATAAAATTTGTTT
>PVIR01033947.1:0-17531 GCA_004026965.1 Petromus typicus
TGGATATTTTCTTCTAAACTCTAATTTAAAATTAATATTTAACAATTCTGAAAAATTTAGGTAGTATATTTTAAATGCTAGAATATGTTTGATTTTATAGTCTTCAAGTCTACATTTAAATGCTCAATGTGTAACATGGTTATAAGGTTTTACTTGCTGGTTCTAACAGTCGTGTTATCTTCCTCTATGCTCTACTTCCTCTATGCTCTACTTTCTTGATTATTAATCACATTTACCTTTGGCACTGTATGTCTGTTTCACATGCCTGTATTTTCTCTTGGTTGTGAATCACATATTCTTGTCTCTTTGTCTCTGTCAGATTTTATTCTACTTTGAACACTGTGTGTAGAATAAGTACAGAGATTTTAAAATGTCATTTACCCTAAAGAAGCTTTGCTCTTTCCTTTGTTGGACAGATAATGTGAAGGAGTTATCACAAGTTATTCAAAATTTAAGGAGGGTCAGTGTTCAACATGAATCTTTTCATCATTCTTTTCAATGTCTCAAATCCATTCTTTTCAATGTTTCAAATCATGTTAGTCATCTTCCAGTCACTGTGAAAAATAGCTATGAAGGATAATTTAACAGGAGGAAAGGACAGGTGTAGTGGGCCACTCCTGTAATTCCAGCACTTGGGAGGCAGAGGAAGGAGCATTCTCAACTGGGCTACGTAGTGAGCTCAGAGCCAGCCTGAACTACAAAGTGAGACCTTGCCTCAGATAGAAAGAAAGAAAGAAAGAAAGAAAGAAAGAAAGAAAGAAAGAAAGAAGAAGAAAGGAAAGAAAGAAAGAGAGAGAGAACTAAAGAAAGAGAGAGAGAGAGAGAACTAAATAAAGAGAGGAGGAAAGGGTTGGGTTCTTGGCTTCAGTACATGGGTAGAACAACGTAGAACAGAGAAACATCCTGCTCATTTTGTGGCATCAAGAAAGGAGAGAGATAAAGAGGGAACCACAGACAGATAGAGAAAACAGAGAGAGGGAGGGAGAGAGGGGGGTGACTGGTATCTTCCTAGTATCCCCTTCAACTGAACACTTTCATGATCTAACTTTCTCCTATGAGGCTCCTCCTTTAGAATTTCCACCATTTCTGAACAGCAGCAGGATGAGACTGACACTCTTCAGAACATGGACCTCTGGATGGTGTTCCAGATCCACACTCAGAAAAGACTCCTTGCTTCACTCTTTCCATTTGGAACTGTCCTCCTACTCTTTCTTTTGAGTCTGGGTGTTACATCTTTCTATCATAGATTCATAGATTTTGGAACTTGCAAGTTGTGTTGTTCAGCATTCTCCTCCATACAGAATGGACAAGTGTTGCATTGTCTTTAGGGTAAATTTGTATTGTGCTTATTACAAAGCCCTTCCTATAGTGTGGCTTTGTCTCCTAAAAACTGGCAGACTTCAAGAAGTTTCAGTCTTTAGGAGACTGGTGCTTTGGCCTCTGTCCTCCACTCCATCTCCAAATTCAACAACTGACCATGTGTCAACTAGTCATGTACCTTCTCTAGTTTTTGACTGACTAATGTCAGCATTGTGGCTTTCAAAGTCTCCACTGCTTTTTGTTTGCTACACTAGAATCGTACTTTCCAAAGCAAGTCTAATAATCCTCAAGTCATGCACAAGATTCACAAATGTCCCAATAAGAGAAAAACAGTAGACCCTTTCAGCTCACATAAAAACTGCGCTTTGCTTTGTTTCCACATCTCTCCATTACACTTTAAGGTATGATTTTAATGATTTAGATTTTTCCATTTGTTTTGGCAGAAATAGTAACATCACTCTTTATTGTGTCTTCTTTGTCATAGAAATTGTGAAAAGTTGAATATTAATGAGGTAGAAGCCCATTTCCATCAATCACTTTGTCAGTGAGCTACTTTGAGGTAGGAGAGGCTATGCTGTTGCTTCTTCAGGCACCCTATATCCTGAGCTGGAAGACATGCTGGTCCAAAGAGTACTTCGAAGTGTGTCTTTATATATTGTCTTTGTTTGTTTTCTGAGCCTATATTTGAATACTGGACTGGACAACTTACAAACAATGAGAGTTTATTTGTCTTGAAATTCTATAGGCTGGAAGGTCCAAGAAAATGTTACTGGCACTTGATGAGGCCTTTCTTTGTACATCCAATATAACAGAAAGTCCTACATACGCACTACAAGGGCAAAGAGAGCATGTGCTCAAGAGCTTACTGTTTTAACAAAGGGAATTCTACAAGAACTGACTCAGCCATTTTTGAACAACCTTAACCCATTCATGAGGTAAAGTTCTGATAATTAAATACCTTCTCTTGGATTCTACTTCTCAGAGCTGCTGCATTAGGAATCAAATTCCCAGCACATGAACTTCTGAAAGACACACTTAAAGCATACAGTGCATGTTCACATGTATGTGTGTTCTGTGTACATTATTCTCTCCCCAATCCTTCCCTCCTTTCTTTCCCTTCCTTCTCAGGAATTATGACAGATTTCATATTGAATACTCATGGAGATGCTTTATAAGTATGAAATTATTTCTATTTAGTTAAGGTTTTAAGGGCTCATTTTATTCAGAACCTAGACTCATGTTGTTCTCTTAAAATTGAGGAATCATTATTTCTTTTACTTACAGAGGCGAAGAATTTTCCAGACCTGGGAGCTGTGGTCCTACATATGAGAATGTCAGCCTCATGGTGTCCAGCTAAGATTTTCAGGAAAGAACATTTTTTTAAATGAATTCAGTGGGAGTCCTTGAGTGACTTAAAGTTTTTAAGGCACCCTACCCTTCTCTTTTGGTGACCAAACCACGCCAATTTTTATTGATAATTTCTGAAGACTTGTAGCTTAATGTTCTAGTTAATTAGATAATTTTCAATGGTATATGACAGTAAAGGGGGCCATTGGAAAGTAAATGCTGAAGGAAGGACATTTTATGAAAGGAAATGAAGTTGGGTCAAAGAATTTTTTTCTCTGATTTCAGCTAAAAAGTAATTATTATGAGAAAAAGAAGTCTGCTCATTCAGGCTGGACAGATTTCCATTTGTCAGTATTTGTCTTATAAATAAAAATCCTTACATAAAAGAAATCTCACAGTGCATATAGTATATATCCTACATTAGAAATGGACTTTAAAACATAATTAAATACTTTTCAAAATCATTCATTTTTCCTAGACATAATCTTTAAATTCTGATAGGAACTTTACATTCTACTGATTCTATCAATTTACTAAAACCAAGTAAGCATTTCCTTTCAAACACAGAAACTTCTAGCAGACAAAAGAGGGAAAAAAAAAAGAACTCTCACAAAATAGATTGTTTCTCTTCTTAACTGTATTGGAGCAGGAAGGGTGACACACACCTGGAGTCCTAGCTACTTGGAAGGCTGAGGGAGTGAGATCATGAAACTGGTCTGAAAACTTTCAGAAAGGAATAGAGATAAAGCACAGAAGCATTTTGATCCTCAATATTCCCCACCTTCCAAATCCTTATGTGTTAAATTTGCATGCTGTATGTGATAGCCAAAAAAAAAAAAAAAAAAAAAACAAAACATGTCATGATAATATTTGACTTTAATTTTAAATTTTCTTCCAAGTCTTTTTCTTCAAATTTGCCCCTTATTTCAACTCTTTTGATTCCAATATCAGAATCTATACTAATCACCAACTTTTTGCAATTTGACAGACCTATATCCTATAGCTCTGAATCCAAAGGAAATACAGTCTTACAAAACAAGAGTGTAAAACAATATATGAGGATGCATAATTATTTTTAAATGAGATGTATCTTACATACATAATATATATCTTAAAGAATATACTGTAATGCTACAAGCAAGATTCAGAAGGAAAAGGAGATGCAGCTGCTCACCTCCAGTTGGATCCTAGCATCATTTGCTTAAACATCTCAATGGAATCCACTGATAAGTATGATATGCTGTTTCTCTGCATAAAACACAGTGGCCACAGTGGAAGCCCTTATTATGTTCCTGGCCATAGATGAAGAAGCTCAGACATCATGACTAAAGACAGCAGCAGCTGGCTCCATCACCCACCTGAGAGCTATTAATTCCCTGTCTGATCTCCCACTTAGTGAACTTACCATATTAGCTTCACGGAGCATGTCAAAGACACACTTTCCTGAGGAGTCCTGGTTTTGCTACTAAGAAACTCAAACTTGCTATTAAAAGCCCCTTCTCCTATGTGTTCAGACAAAACCTACCATCAAGACAGGTAGAGACCCAGATCATTAGCATCCAATATAGAATCTCCCTAGACATAACTGCTGCCACAAAGTATCTGAGGAATTAAGTATTTAAAAAATACACAAAATCTCACTTGCTATGAGACATGATTCAGTTTGGGCAGTTTATTATCTTCTGGATTCTGCCACTATTGTTGCAAGTATGGTGGCAGATGATGGAATGCTGGAAAACTTTATAGACCATTCTCTTTAATTAAATCATGTGGTCACCATGCCACTCTCTGGATAGTCGAAGATAAGGTCCAGGCATAGAATTAGAAGGAGAAGACAAACAATTCTTCTGTGTAATAATTTTTGGCTTCTGGGTATCCTCTTGTGCCAGTGCACAGACTGTTGCTTTGGAAATAATTGAATAGATAGTCCAACTGGGGTTCTTATTTTTGCACCTTATGCCACTCTCCAGGAGCCTGTAGACGTAGCTGCAACTGAAGTGTCAAGCACAAATCTGTGTCATATTTTATAATTGTTGCTACTCCTCATGAAAGTTACTGAACAACTTCAAAAGGAAGTGACTTGGACAAAAACACATACATGAAATATCTGTTTAATGCATTCCTTTTGAGATACGTGTCTCTAGCTTCTTCTCAAAGTGGTCCCAGTCTTGGAAATACTTCAAGATATCCAAAAAACGTAACTTTTGTATAACCCCTAAGGTCAGGTCCAATACCACAGTGGCTTTCCATGGTAATCATTCATTAATGACACAATATCCAGGGCAGATGTTTTCATCTGAGTAGCATTCTTGGGCCACTTTCACCATGAAATGACTCAGTCAAGCTACTTTCATCAGTACTTCTGGTACAAACTGCAAGTCCTGCATGGTGCCTGACCAACCAGCAGATAAAGAGAACAGAGAAGTTCCCAAAAGACACCAGTCCTAGCACTGGCCCTCCTGTAATTGGCCAGAACTAGGTCACATGTCTCATTTAACCACAAGAAGACTGGCATGAAATTTGGCTGTATTGTCCAGGAAGAAAACAATCTAATGAGCATATAACATAGAATTTTTTATCTACTCTATTATTCTGAAGGTTCAAAACTTTTTTCCATCTTACGATTCTAAATAGGTGCTCTTTTCATTGACTTATTTACTCATCTACTCACTTTTTAAAATGTAATTAGGCTTAAGAGAAGAAAATGCAGATTTAGTTCCTTAATGCTATACCCAAAAGCTTGAAAAGGGAGACGTGAATCATAAATTTTCATCTATCAGCAAAAAAAATTGGATTTGAAAATCATTTTGATGATCAGCTCTACAATCAAAAATCCATCTGTTCCTAATATTAGAATGTCCTCTTGTATGCTTAAATCTGTAATTATTTTTGATCACTCTTTATCAGTTTAAAGTCTTCTCATTTACTTATTTTTGTTGCTTGATAGAGATAATACAATATAAATTAAAATATAATTCATAAGTTTTACATTCTGAGATCAAATATTTCCATAAGTTAACAACTCTGATTAGATATAATTTCAGTTGCTGTCTTGTTTACATCTGAATTAAAGAAATATATCTTATTTCTGGTGACTGCTTCTGAGATGGAAATGTCTCTGTGTGAATATTGGACCAATTTTACCTTGTTCTAAAAATTCTTCTTATTACATCAAGTATATATCAAACATTCTCAAACATTTCATGAGAATCATAAAGTAGAATATATCAAAAAGCATGATATACATATTTGAGATGGATTCCAAGGGCAACTACCATGGGGGTCACAAAACAATACATATTGTGTTTTGTGTGAAAGGTGTATTTTGTACCTTTCTCTTTGTGAATGAAGAGAAATAATTTGGAAATTGAATGCATTACAATTGATTGGAACTATTTTTAATGATACCTGAAAATAATATACACATATATATTATTTAAATAAATGATGTTAAAAAGAAGTTGCATTTATCAAATTGTGTAATACAATGATGTTGACTTCATTTAGTTTGCCAAAAAAAAAAAAAAAATCTTATCCAGAGGTCAGTAATTAGCTCTGCAGAATTTAAAAACAGGACATCTCAATGAGAACTGCATATCCAGGACTTAGAAAAAAGAACAGCTTTGGAGGAACAAGCAGGTTTGGAGAAAATGGGAATCTTTGTATCTTGGTGTTGTCATGGAAAAGACCTGCTGGATCAGTGCAATATGCATCATCATTTTCTTAAATGTGAGTACCAAAATTTTTGTCTTCCATTCTTCAGCTGTCTCTCCTACTATTACCAGAAACAATTACAGTCTTTAGTTTACAAATTGCTTTTATTTTGCTAGTCATTTGCGGTAGATACAACTGTATATGATCACACCCAAAATAAAGTACCTGCTTCCAAGGCACGTATTTGAGGAAAACTAGAAAAGCATTGTTTCCAGGGATCAAAAGACAAAGATCAGAAACAGATCGATCAAAGGAGAGGTAGTGGAAGAGACTTTGTTTAGTTCTCCACTTAATCCTATAGCTTAGTTCAGACATTGTCAGTCACTGACTATTAAATAGTTATGGAAAAAACTCTCTCATTTACAGTTCAGGTGTTCTTGGAAAAACACATCTGGATTTAAAACCTAAAGGTGTTAAAAAGCTTTGCCAAGCAAGGGAATATCCAGTCAGCTAAAATTAGCAGCACCAAGCTGATTCAGTGAAAAGCTCCCAGAAGCCTCTGGCACTTGAAAGGCAGCCTTTCCTCATCAGGGTGGAAAATTCAGACCAGATATTCAGACACCAGCTGATCCCACAGCCAGGGCGCAGAGCACCCACTCGGGAGGGAGGCCGGTTTCTGCATGGTCTGCTTGTTTTCTTCTCTTTGGATCTTTACCTAATGCTTTTCCCCCCTCCTTTCTGTCACCAAGAGGAAAGTACAGAGTGCAGAGTAAATTTCACTGAGCACCCTCTTATTGTTTTCTTTGTTGTTTGTTCGGGTTTTGGTTTTCCTTTGGTTGGGGGGGCAGTTTTTGTTTGTTCTTTGTGGTACTCAGGATTGAACTAGTGAAGGCTTAATATTCATTCTATACTGAGCTACATTTCCAGGCGCTAAACACTCATATTTTATCTTATTTGACACATATAGGGTTATTTGCATGAATCAAGGATTATTTCCCCAATATAAGCAGGATTTCTACATAGTTCTTGAAAAGTACTCTCTCTAGGTTAACATGCTACATTTACTACTTAAAGATAAACTTAAAAGTATATTTGAGAAAAAACTCAGTATCTGTTTTTGCTCTGGTCTTACACCACAGCAACCACTACAGATTTGTATAATCCCAGTCAGTATGCAGATTTCACCCCACACCACAAACACCAGTGGGAAGCCCTCTAATTCAGTTCAGATCCAACACAAGCTGTCTACCTGGAGGCAATATGGGTCACCCTGGTTGTGGGCTCAGTTCCTAAGACTTCTTCACTACACATCTTGCATACTAATGGTTTTACCCAGGATCCTTACTGACTGGCTGTAAATCAGGACTCCCACAATTTCCCTTTACACTGGTTCATTTAATTGGATAGATTGGCTCACAGAGCTCAGAGAATCACTTACATTTATAAGTTTACAACAAAGAATATCACAGAGAATACAAAGAAAGAGTTACATGGGATGCGGCATGTTGGAGGATGTAGGGAGTCCCAGCCCCCCACCCCCCATACACACACACACACACACACACACACACACACACACTCACCCCCTCCAGGCAAGCTACTCTCCAGGACCTTCTGTAGGTTCACTCATCCAAAAGCTTGCATAACTCTATCCTTTTATGGCTCTGTGCAGTCCCACTGAATAAGCATGACTGAACTGGGGACAACCATACTGAGAGAACTGAAGACAAAGAGCATGGTGTAATGTCAGGAGACCCTGTGGGAAGCCCAGAAAGGCTGTCTGCTTCCACGTCCTTCTCGACCTGTTACACAACATCCCTCCTTCCAAAGAGTGAGTTTGGAAGGCTGGTGGGAATGAGGAAGGTCCAGCGGCTCATGAGCAGGCATAGTAGTTCAGATAATTTCTTTATGGCCAGCTCAAAGAGGAAGATTAGTTTGTAAAGCCTGCCTTGAGGAATACAAATTCTAATGTCTATGGCTTTCCTCAAAAAACAATTATAGTTAGAAACCATGGATGAAAATCAAAATACAAACATGATATAGGTAGATAGATTATATATTTATCAGCAAAAACAAAGCAAAACCAAACACTAACTTCCTTGTAATCTATATTAACAGGCTTATATGTAAGATAATAGAACTGTGCAAATCAGTTGTATTAGTATAAAAACAAAATTAGGGATTCCTTTGCACTCTCTTTCAGTGCCCTATCACTGACCTAATACTCTCTAAGTTATCTGCCTAAGAGAATTATTAACTAAACTTTTAGATGTATCTCCTACCTTCTATCTCCTGCCAGTACTCATGACTTATTTGACTTACTGATTTTTTTTTTTTTGCAGTACTGGGGATCAAACTAGGGCCTTGCACTAGTTGCTTGATGGCACAACTTTAGTGAGCTAAATATCCAGCCCTCTACATTGTTTTTACAGAGATCTAGATTTCTTTTGAATATAGGATAATTTCTGCTACACAAAATTGTGAATTAATCACATTCTAACATGAAAAGCTAAGCTTGGAAACAACAATATTTATGAAGAAACAATTCAAGTGAAGAGACCTAGAAAGATGGAAGAAAAATGTAAATCACAATGTTAGATATCAAATTAAAAATAAATCATTGAATGAAAATAAAACTAAATGCTATGTGATCAAAGAAATCTATGTGGAAAGCAGAAATATCAGCTACTCAGTAAGCTTATAGCCAGGAGTCATAGGACAGGGTGTATTTTTTACCTTATAGATGTTTTCTTGATATTTTTGTGAATGAGCATGAGTATTAACATGGGATACAATACTTTGGAGGTAAAATTTTGACTGAGCTTAACAAGAGCTCATTTTTATTTAGACTTCAGGTTTGAACTAATCATGAATTTTAACATTGACTTTCCCAACATGTTTTCATTGCAAGACTCATTAGTGTTTCTTCTACTTACTGATTAGGAAGGATACAACACTTCACATACAAAGAAAGAGCTAGACAAGACAATTCTGTTCTTTAAACAAGACTTTCTCTACACTGATGATTTTCTACTTTAACTAGTACATCTCAAGAAATGTTATTTTATTTAAACCCAATATCTGACTTCACAATACAATGATAAAATTAAAAAGTACATTTAAATTTTAAAGAATTAATTTTAGCTCTCAGTAATCCATAGACTAGGGTAGCACTGGACTGCAAGGGACCAGCACTTTGCCAAGAAGGGCACGAGGGAAACTTTTCATGAAATGCTTGCAGGAATGAGTAAGAAAGGACTGTGCTGGCTAAGGAATTAGTGGTTTCTAGCTTCAAATGACTGTTTCTACTGGACTTAGTTCTCAGAAATTACAGCACCAGAGTCACTCAGTCTAATGGCTTCCCAGTCCCAGTTGGTTTTAAGAACACATACAACCCAAATGTCCATCAACTGGAAACTGGATAAAAAAGATGTGGTTCTTTTATAGAATGGAGTATTACTCTACCATTAAAAATGATAAGATTGAGTAATTCATGCTCAAATGGATGTACCTTGAGGATGTCATCATAAGTGAAATAAACAGGTCACAGATGTGTAAATATTATATATTTTCTCTGATATGAGAAAAAGAAGTTGTAAATGAGATATAGTATGTATAGTTGATATTGTGAAGCAGAAAAGATTTAAAAGGAAAGAGTGTAAGGGTAAATAATGAGGGGAAATGAATGTGGTAATAATAAAGAAAAAAGAAAACAAAGATTGTGTATATAGGGGTGGGGATACAGGCAGGGGAAAGGGAAAAAATGAGAATCAAGTCATGTCATATTCTGGTACAAACTCTTAATGTTGAATGTGATTATGATGTGCATCCATAATGTACCAATAAAGATAATTTTAGAAAAAAGAACACATAGGTGATGTGACAAAAATATGTAGTAAATATTCAAACTTTAAAAAGTGAATCACAGTAAGGGACACTGCCATACTTCCCCTAAAAATGATCTGCCTCAATTTAAATGTACATATCCCATTACTCTTGCCATTTTCTTGAGCCATTCCAGAATTCCTCTCTTATGAGGGTCTTTGCAAGGTGTTGTCCATTGTATAGCTAGTGCTGCTCTGAGTGTCATGCAGCAGAAGGAAAGGCTGCCTTGTAAGAAAGAATGTGGTGTGTTGTCATCCACCTGAGCCACTGGACTTGGCACTGTGTGACTTCTGGCTCTTCCTTAAAGTCAAAATTATACATTTTGAATTCATTCAAAACATTAAGGCAGCCCTGACAACACATCAAAAGATATTTAAGAGGACTTCTAGAACCACTTCAGAACATGGAAAGAATGATAAGTGTGTTCAAAGTAAGAAGACATATAATGAAGGAAATTAATGGCAGTATATGTTTTGCTGGAATTTTTAAAATATTAAATATTTGTCCCATTTTTAATCATGTCTTTATGTACCTAAAATATGCAATAAGATATTAACTGAAAGTTTCTGACACCTAAGGTACAGGGATAAAGTTCAGATCAGTTTGAAAACTATCCAAGAAAACTTGGGAAGACAAGTTTCATAAATCCACAAGGAAGCATGGCAAGGACATCTGAGGAAGAAGTGCTTCCCCCTCACCCTCTCAGGAAGGTTTCCTTCGACACCACTGTGAAGAGACCACACGAACTCTCAGCTGGTCCTGTCATAGAATTTCGGGACAAAGACCAGTCTTGCAGGATGAGCCCTGGGCAATCAGTGTCTGCAGATAGGCCATCTCAAGTGCCTTCAGAAGAATTGCTGCACAAGAGAATGGATCTCCACAGAAGGTGGAAGTGGCCAAAAGACTCCCAGGAAAGGACCTTCACAGAAAGAACTGAAGACACTGCTCGGGCTCAGATCTCCAGCCCCAGTCTGGTGGAGACAGATGCTCGAAGGATGTGCAAAGAAGTCCACAGGAGACACTCCGAGCTTCACCAGGACTGGGGTGTAAACCCAGTTAAAACCTTTCTAAATCAGGCTTATACAAGGCAGACATGTTCCACCCACTGCCAGGCCCAGACTCCTGGAATCCTTCAAGAATTTAGAAAGCAGCCAGCCGGGAGGAGGCGAGAAAGAAAGAAGAAAATGCAGAACCAGTCAGGAGCCTCTTCCCCAAACTGGACATCTCTCAGACCCCAGGGAGAACAAGACTGGCTTTTAATTGCAGCTGTACTGTTATATGTAATATATAACACTAATTTCTTTCATATTTTATCAATTTTTATGCTTTAGAGAGACATATAATGTAACTGTAATATTAATAGTAATGTTACCTTCAAAAGGAAGAAAAGTCATGGTCCAGGTATGAAGAAGTTCTTTCACAGAATATGTTCTTAAAATTTTTTATCAGTACATGTTTGTAGTACATAATGATTACATTTATCGTGAAGAGTTTATACATGTGATAACAACTTATTCTATGTTTGTCCCTTTGCCCTCCCACGCCTCCCTGCTCTCCAGCTCTTGTTCCTCTTCCATTTACAGAAGCTCTATTTCTACTGTTTTCTTCAACTCTTTTTTTAAAAATACCTTTTCCTCCTCCAAGATGGGTCATATACTCAATGCTGAACATGATCATAGTGTATATATAAAATGTACCAGTAAAATCAATTTTTAAAATAAAATACCTATTTTCTTCCTTCCTTCCATTTCTTGTTCTCTTACCCATCTGAAAAAGATCTCCCCCCTCCTATTATCTAGCTTTTTTGTTTTGCTTATTATTATACATTTTAAAAGTATATTTTTGAGAAACAAATTTTTGCTGCTTATTCAAGTTACTATTTACATTAGAGAGACACAAATGGAAAGGGCGACTTCTTTATTAGTAGTAAAATAGTTTAGGACAATATCTTATTTAATGCATTCAAATCTAGTGTCACAGTTTATATCCTTGCATTCCACAGATATTTATTTTAAGAATTCCTATGGGCATGAACTGGACTAGATATAAATGAGACAGAAGAGCTAATCGCACTGTGAACTCATTAAATATATATTCTTTAGGGAGACAAAACAACAAATAACAACTATGTATGAATATGAATAAAGTAAACTCCCACAGTGAGAAAAGCTAGATTAGTATGACAGTCAATATCATATTTGTTTTTAAATCTACAATTAAATATTAACACTTAGAGATCACAATACTTCTATTCAATGAAATTTTATGATGTATTTAAAAAACAATTACAAATTTTACTGATTAACTCTTAATAACAAATACATTGAAATGTTTTCTTCATAGCCTTAAAACAGCAAATCTGCCCTTTTCCAACATATATATCTTTCTATACCTATATCTATCTCTATCTCTTTATCTATCTATCTATCTATATCTCTATATCTATCTATCTATCTATATCTATCTATATAGATATAGATATAGATATAGAGATATAGATAGATAGATAGATAAAGATATATTCCTCTCTACATCTTTATACAGAGATTTATATATCTCTATACATTTTTATAGATATAGATATAAACACTCAGCAGATATAGAGATGTACATATATAAACATAAATTTATATATAGATAGATATAGATATTGTGGTTGTCAAACTCAATTCACTCCAGATTTACTTTCAGAAACTGAAAATTTTAAGAACTACTGAATATATTTTCCATTAAATTGTGGGAAATTAAATATTTGGTTCTGAGAAACCAAAATCATTCAATGTTTCTCTTCATTGTACTATTAGTGTCATTAACTTTCTTTGGAGTCAGGGGTACAGTATTTTAAATAAATAAAAGTATAAAAATTAAAGCATGGTGAGAAGCTCAAGCTTACCAGGCAGATGCCAGAACCACTGAGCTAAATCTTTGATTCATGTTTATCCTTTTGACTTGTTTGAGGTTTTCTGAGTGAAGTATTGTCTTGGGCCACAAATAATACATAATACAGCTTGTATATATACATTTTTAAAAAACTATTTTAACTTTATAAATCTGACAGATTAACGTAAACCCAAATTTCATAACTAAATAAAAAACTTACATGCCTGCTTCATGCTTAGTGTCTTGCCTGCTGCTGCAGGTGCACATACACACGTAGGTGTACAAAAGTAACATCTTTGGCTGCTGCCTCTTACTTGCTGTTTTAATCACTTTCCCTTAGCTAGAACAAACACATAACACAAAGAAACTTTAAAAAAATCACAGTTTAGCTCACAGTTTGGGGTTTCACTCTGTGGTTGGATGGCCAGGGCAGGAAGCCATAGTAAAGGGAAGTTGCTCACCACTTGGCAGACAGAAAACAGAGTGAGCAGGGGCTGGCAACAGGAGTCCACCCTTCTGGGCCATGCTTCCAGTGATTCATCTCCAAGCGTCATGAACTCTGCTACGAACTCATTCCCCACTGGGTACTAATGCACTGATTAGTAGTGTTCCCATGGTCCAATCACTTTCCAAAAGCCCCAGTTCTGAACCGATGAGACGTTCTGGGTACAAACAAAATCCAAACCGCAGTCCTGCTTACCAAGTCACTCAAGGACATATCATGCATGATACACTTGGATCTGAATTTGGCTGACTCTTGTGGCAGGTGTCGGAAGTAAATTAATCACTGTACTACCCTCCCTTCTGTAGTGTTTTCTTGTCTCCATCATATTGCTCACTTAAGCACAGCAAATCAAGTCATAAAAATTATCACTGAAATATCACATAATGTTAAAAGTTTACAACTATGTGGGACCACACTATTAGCTGTTGGGGCCTTGTGCATGGGTCAGATACTTCTGTTGTAAGGTTTACTGTTATTTTATTTGCAGTCTATATGTATATATGTATGTATTGAGACAGATTCTTGCTAATCTGCACAGCCTGGCATTAAAGTCAAATTATGTTACCATACGCTTCCAAGTGCTGATGTCACAGGAACTTCATTACTATTCAACTTAGAGACAAGACGACAGCATGCTTCATAAGGTTCATGGAAAGAGGGGAGGTACCAAGGGCATGCACCAGACCAGTAAAGAGAGTTTAAAAGAGAAACTGAAGCACTTCTGGATCAAATCTTTAATTTGAGTCCAGGGTAGAAGCCAAATACAGTACCACTGCAGCTGCACAGAGGCCTCTGCCTACTAGTCTCCAGGCCAACTGCACAAGCAAGCCCAGAGTAGGCGGGCCTATTACAACCTTAGGCAGCACCATTGTAGCAGTTCAGGAGCCAGAGCCTTGCTGCCTCTAAGTAGATGGGAGGAGGTGTTCTGACTGTATTGTTTGAGTGCCTCATATGGTATGCTAGAACTAGGAGTTTTGCTTTAGGTCCCAATACAGACTGTAAAGAACAACCCAGAGAACACTGATATTTTAAGTGTCTTAAATATTAGGAGGAAAGAAACTTGCAACAAACATCTCCATAAAATAGGGCAGGTACAAAGAAAAAAACAACAGCAATGACAAAAACTCAGAGATGAGGCAACACTCAAAGTATCAGATACAAAGATCCTCACCTCATGGTAACACAGGGGGAAGGGAAATAGAGAAGTTTCAAGGCCAGTCTCCAGGGTCCTCAGAAACAGTAACCAAAGCAGATCTAGTAAAATGAGAATCATCTTTCATCTCTAAGATGAAAGCAGAGATATTGGACACAGTCAACATGATGACTAATAAAGCTAAGAGGAAATCATCAAGTTGATAGAATCCAAGATAGAAAAAGCAATGGAACGTTCTAAACATCTACAAGCAGAGGTCTAGGAAATCAAGAAAAAAAGTGAAAGTTTATGCAAAAGAATGAATATGGCAGAAGACCTAATTTCAGACCTGGAAGACAGGATCTCAGCCAATGAACAGGAAAGGCATAATATATGGAAAAAATCAAAGCATAATGAAAAATCAACCCAACAGCTCCTAGATGATTCAAATAAGAATAATGTAAGGTTGATTGGAGTCACTGAGGAAGCAGGAGACAATGCTAAAGATATTAAAAAACTATACACAGAGATAATGGCAGAAAACTTCACAGGAAAAGGAAAAGAACTGGACATTCAAATATATGAAGCATACAGAACTCCACAAAACATGACATGAAAAAATATACACCTAGGCATATAATTCTAAAAGTTCCAGATATCCAAAAAAAGAATGAAATACTGAAAGCAGCCAGAGAAAAGAAAACAGTTACATTCCACGGGAAGCCTGTCAGGATCACAATGGACTTCTCAACTCAAACACTCAATACAATAAGAGCCTGGAGTGAAGTCTTTCAAGCCCTAAAGAAAACCAACTTCCAACCCAGACTAATGTATCCTGCAAAACTATCCTTCAAAATTGATGGAGAAATAAGATACTTCTGTGACAAAAAACATCTGAAAAACTTCACAAATGCAAAACTTGTGTTCCAAAACATTCTGAAGAATATCTTGGAGAATAATAAGGAAAGTTACAAATCCATGAGACCTAACTGAGTCAACCCATGAGGCCAAAGAAGAAACCATTGGGAAAAGGGCAAAAGTAGAATAACACCGCCAAGAACAGGAAAACACGGTAGCATTGAATTGGCCTAATATATCAGTCATAGCCAATAATATCAATGGACTCAACCTGCCAATTAAGAGATACAGACTAGCCAAGTGGATCAAGAAGCAAGATCCTACAATTGGCTGCATACAAGAAACACACCTAATTCAGGAAGAAACCCATGGACTGAAAGTAAAGGGATGGAAAACAATACTCCATGTGACAGGAAACAGCAAGAAAGCATGAGTGGCAATCTTATTTGCAGACAGAATAGACTTCAAGCCAAAACTGATAGAGAGATAAAGATGGACACTTTCTTTTAGTACAGGGAAAAAATCCAAGAGAAAGAAATCACAATCTTAAATATCTATGCTCCAAATTCTAATGCACCCAAATATATAAAACAAATATTAATGGACTTGAAAAACCAGATAAACTCCAATACAATAATACTAGGGGACCTCAATACCCCACTATCACAGAGAAACAAATCAACCGGACAAAAAGTCAATAAGGAAATACTTGAACTAAACCAGACTCTTCAGCAAATGGACTTAATAGATGCCTATACAGTACTTCACCCCACAAAGTCAGAATTTACATTCTTCTCAGCTGCTCATGGGTCATTCTCCAAAGTAGAACATGTGTTTGTTCATAGAACAGGTTTAAGAAAATATAACAGTATTGAAGTTTTCACTTGTATTCTGTCGGACCACAATGCCCTAAAATTGGAACTGAATAGCAAAATAAAGCCCAGGACGCTCACAAACACATGGAGACTGAACAACACTCTGCTGACCAACCAATGGGTCACTGAAGAAATTAGAGAAGAAACTGAACAGTTCTTATAACTAAATGATAACCCCAATACAACATATAGAAATTTATGGAACACAACAAAAGCAGTTCTAAGAGGACAATTCATAGCAGTGAAGGCCTACATCCAGACAATGGAGCAAGCTCAAATAAATAATTTAATGCTGAACCTCAAGCGACTAGAAAGAGAGGAGTAAGACAAACCCAAAGCTCGCACTAGGCAAGAAATTATAAGGATCAGGACAGAAATTAATGCAATAGAAACTAAGAGAACAGTACAAAAAAATCAGTGAATTGAAGATTTGGTTCTTTGAGAGGATAAACAAAATTGATAGACCCTTAGCCAACCTTATTTAAAAAATGAAAGAAAAGGCTCACATCTATGCTATTAGGAATGAGAACGGAGAAATTAATACCGAACCAGAGGAGGTCAAGAAGATAATACACATCTATTTTGAAAATTTATGCTTTAGGGGCCGGGGATTTAGCTCAGTGGTTCCGGTGCCTGTCTTGCAAGCGCAAGGACCCAGGTTCGATCCCCGGCAACCACATACAATACTGGGAGTGCAGACTCACCCCAAGAGCAATCAGTACCACATACCACAGTGCAGGGCGTGAAGGCTCACCCCTGTATCCCAGCACTCGGGAGGCAGAGGCAGGAGGATTGCTGTGATGTTAGCATGAGGTTGAGCCCAGGGCCATCCTTAATTACAAAGTGAGACCCTGTGCCAAAAAAATTTTTTTTTAGTTTAATAAAATGGAAAACGTAGAAGAAATGGATAGATTTCTAGACACACATGAACTTCCAAAGCTGAATAAAGAAGATACAAACATGTTAAATACAACAATATAAATCTGTGAAACTGAAAATGTAATTAAAACTTGCCAACAAAGAAAAGCCCTGGACCTGATGGTTTTACTGCTGAATTCTATAAAACTTTTAAAAA
>PVIR01033948.1:0-17519 GCA_004026965.1 Petromus typicus
AGGTGAAAGGGGACAATGTTGAGATTGTAACAAAAAAGTAAGGAAACAAATTTTATATATATGGGGGGGTGGTAGGGTGGGTGGGGCTATGGGAAAAAATGAGAATTAAGTTGTGTCTTATACTGGTACAAATCCCCATTATGGAGTGCAATCATGATGTGTATATTTAATGTACCAATAAAGATTAAAAAAAAGAAAAAAAAACTCAATTTGCTTGTTTGTAGAATTTGGAGGTTGCTGCTAAATGAAAACAAAGAGAAGTAGCCACTTCTTTTTGCAGCTGTGGGTGAGTAAACAACAGCTGGCAGAAGTGAATGGTCAATAATGGCATGGATTGAAAACAATGTCAATAAGTGAAAAATCATATTGATGCGGATTTCATTACTTAACTTTTTCACTCTGTCCTTGGGGATCCTAGAGTAATATTGATGTGAAAATTTGTAACAAATGGATGCAGTTCATGGTTCTTACAGAGGTGACCTTTAGGCTCACCTACAGAGCCATTACTGTTTATGTTCTCACTAATCAATATTTCAGCATCAGGTGTTTTATATATCTTTCCTTACCTGTTCATCCATTTTTAAATTTAATTGGGCAATATTTGACTTAGAAAGGGAACAGTTTGAAACTTTGTAAAGAGCTCCTTAAAAATTTTATAGGTAAACTATCATTTGAGTGAACACTGAGTGGCTCATATGATTTGCACATTTATAGACAAAAGTATACATATATAAATATAAATATAAATATTACTGTGACAGAGAAAATCTCAAGCACTTCTCATATATGTATTTCTTGGTCTTGGTTACTTTCTTGCTGCTCGAACAAAATCCCCAGTACCTTCAAGTTAAAGGAGGAAAGCTTTATTTTGGTTCACAGTTTGTAACGGTTTCAGTCCATGGTTGGCTGGCTCCAAGAAAGGGTGGCAGAGAGGCACTGTAGAGGAGAAACAGTCCATGGCAGAGAAGGAATGAAACAGCAAAGTGAAGCAACAGCAGTAAGTCTCCCTTTCCTTTATATCTCATCCATGCTCTAAGCCCTTTTGGTTGGTACCACCCACACCAAGGGTGAGTTTTCCTATTATACACACCTAGAACTTGATAAATCAATGAACTAATCCAGTGCCATCTACTCTTTGTTTTGTTATGTTTTAGTTTTTTTGGTACTGGAAATCGAACTTGGGATCTTGCGCATGTCAAGCAGATGCACAACCACTGAGCTAAATCCCTGGTCCCAGTATCATAAACTCTTAATCTATATTCACACACCTTAGATCCACCTACCTCTACAAGCCCCACCTATGAGCACATGAGACTTTAGGGGACATCTAGATATAAGCCATGACATATAATACATAATATAATTTCATCTTTTAATCATTTTGAGAAAAAAATGGAAACCAATGCTCTACCAGAAAGATTGGGCTAGGTTATGATACTATAACAAAGAGCCCCAAACTCCTAGTGATTTAATGCACATAGAATTATTTCTTACTCAGAGTAGATAGAAAGTGCAGGTAGACAGGAATTTCCACTCATGGGTTTAACTTAGCAATTGTTTTGTAATCACTACAGCAGAGAGATACTCACTGGCTTTTGAAGCTGGCAAATGGAAATAACACAGATTACTTGTGCTCATATTTTACTAGTGTAAGTAAGATACAAGCTACTTCAAGAAGTCAGGAAAATACAAATGTATTATATTTCTAACAAAACTAATAAGTATGACTGATACAACAGACAGAAATCTTTGTAAGTTGAGACTGGAAGATACTACTCCGAAGGACCACTGTTCCAAATCTGACAGGTTTGGGTAGTGCTGTGCTGGCATTTCACAGTCAGCAATTATTTTTGTAATTTTTCAGCGAGCTCTCTGCTTCTCCTTCAATACTTAACCACAGCTAACCATCAGCATGTGCATCCTAACCTTCCTAAGCTTTCCGAGCTGCTTTTTCAAAGATGTGCACTGTAATGAGGATCTGCACTTCTCACTCAAATCATCAAGACTGAAAACTGAGCTCACAACACTGACTTGATCCACTTGCCTAAACTTTTCTAGCAATCACTGGATGCTTTTGGCTGCCTGTCTAATACAACCTGTCCCAAGAGGCATTGTTCATGAGTATTTGGCATTTCAGTCTTATTGTTAGAGACTATTTATTTCCCTGGCATTATGAAAGTAGCTGTACATTCATACTGCATAGTTTAATTTATGTGGAATTCAAAAACAAGCAAAACTAATTCATAGTGTTAGAAATCAGGGTAATTCTTATATTTAAAGAGAAAAAAAGAGAATTTTATGTTTTAAATTTAACGCTGGTTTCACAAGTGTGTTCGCCTTATTGAAAGGCATTAAGTTGTAGTTTTATTTGTGCACCTCTCTGTACAATATATTTCAATACAAACGTTGCTTTTAAAAAACTAACTAAATTTTGTGACAGTTCTATAACTCCTATGACAGAATTTCATTTTACAGGGAACACACCAGAAGTATGTCTGTGCCCCTCCTCCTGCTGCGTCTCTTTTGTTTGCCTCTCCTCCCCTCCTCTGTAACAATGCTTTCCTCCTCCTTACGCTAATCCATGTCTTGTGCACCTGGGAGAGAGATGTGACGAAAACCTCCGGAGTGTTCAGACTCACCAAATTATGCCATTCCCAGAGGCTATCTACCCTCATCGGTGCACATAAAGCCCCTGCAAACCTGACACTCTCCTTGCTGAACTCTTCTAGTTCTCATGCCATTGTATCTACAACCAGATAAATGGGGCTTGTTTCTCCTGTGTCCCCGAAGGTGCCGCCTCCCCCTCCCAGTAGGTGTTAAGCCAATCGCCTGCTCCGCAAGCTCATCTCGCCAGTGGCTTGGGAAACATAACATGGCTGCTTCTCCAGACTTTTGTCATCGTCATCGTATATACAAAAGAGTGGTAGCAGCACAGCACACTGGCAATATTCCCAAGCTCTTTGTCATTCTAAATCTTGACATTGTGGGAGAGACGGGTCAGTGATCTTGGAGAACGTCTCTCTTGATGTTTCCTCATGACTAGATTCAAGTTATTCTTTTGCTAAAGAAACACCACAGTAGTGACAGCATGTGCTGCTTAGTATCAAGTGTTAATTTCAACCATTTGATCAAGGTGGGGTCTTCCAGGCTCTCTACGTGAGGTAACTTTCCCTTCACACTGGAGGAGTAGTTTCGAATCACAGCTCTTCCTCATCAAATGTTTGACCATTAATTAAAGCACCCAGGAATGATTTTTGTGCTACAGTATTCTATATTTTTGTGAAGAACTTCTGTCTCACTATTCATTTACTTATACATTTTGTTCTATCAGTATACATTTAGATAGTCTTGATTTATGCAGTAAGTTATTCATTAATCTCTTCATTTATTTGATGTCCTGTTATTCTCAATTTGACAGCAGGGATCTTCTCACCCTGTCACCTTTATCCTTTTGGAATGTCCTCATTTTTTAAATACTGGTTTCTTTTCTAGTCAATATGATACTCCAGACTCATTTTTTCCTGTCCCAACTGTGAATCAGTTTACCCCAAGGAATCCTTGTTAATTTTATTGAAGAATTGTATCTAAAAATCAAGATTTAGGCACTATGTACATATATAATTATTCATGTTTATAATCCAAACATTCTAAATTTCTCTATATATTAACACTTCTTTTTGCCACCACTAAGAAATTTGAGTAAAATTATCTTTAAAGGGTCTCATGTGTAACCAGTCTTACCATGAAAACCTCTACCCTCATCCAAACACCTTTCTTAACTTCCTTAAGATCTGCAACCTCATTGTGAACTGTCAATACTCCTCACCCCATACGGTTGCAATGCCCCCCTTAGAGGTAAACATTGGACCAAATAAGGGGGTGTGGAAAAGGAAAGGAAGAAAAGGTCCAAGGGAGATAAAAACAGAAGGAAGCAAGGAAGGAAGGATAGAAGGAAAGAAGCGTACAAGGAAGAGAGAGAGTGGTGATGGAGGTGACGGAGCAGTAAGAGAGGAGAGCTAGAGGAGGCCAGGAGGGCGGGAGGGAGGAAAAGGCAGGGAGAGAGCTTCATTTTTACATATTTTAATAGAATTCTCTCTGTTGACTGACTCTTTCAGTACTTTAAGATTTCAACTCTGTCTTCCATGTTTCTGATGAGAGATCAGGCATTATTTCAGTCGTGATATATTGATATTGATTTTCTCTAGCTACCTTTAAGATTTTCTTTTTATTCTTATTCTTCAGTAGCTTTACTCTGATACATGTAGGTTTGGTTTCCTTTGTTTTTATCCTGACTAGAGTTCACTGAGTTTCTTAGATATTTGGGCCTAAATTTAGAAATATGTAGAGATTCTGGATTATATCATCATCCTTGAAAAAGGTAAATTTTTATTCTAGCAGGCAATTAATTTGGCTAGATTAAAATTCAAAACACTTTTGACAATGGACAGCAGTGAAAGTAGGTTTCCTAGAAATTTTGAAATCTCTCTTACACATGAGATTTGAGTAGAGTTGATATGCAGATTTCATACCTCATTTAAGGCAGCTCTCTCCTTGAAGATGAATTCTCTCACTTTATCACTATTCCAGTAGCTCAAAACTTCAACCTCAAATTCTTCAAGAGATTTAGTTTTTTGCTAAGTCCTAGAAGATGAGACTGTGGATTTCAGTTTGAGTCTTATTTATGAACCTGATGACGATGACCTCAGAAGAAAGGTTGTACTCACACAAATTCAACCCACAGTAGTCTGCTTCTTTAAAGAGTAAGCTTCTCTAGTTTCTTTGTGCTTCTTTTGTCTTCTGCACTTTCAAAGTGTAATTTTTAGTTTTCCATAGTTATCTGAGAGTTTTTAGTTGGATATAAGTGATTCTGGCATTGTCTGAAGAGTTTTCAGCTTTTATTTGCTTTTCAAGTCTAAATTTACCTTATTTGTATGATATGTTTTAGTCACTTTTACATATGTTGAATTTTATAGATTCATTTTTTCTAATATTAATTATTTAGACATATACTGAAGCCTTCTTTTTTGTATGTTTTCTTAAATTATGTTTAGTGGTATATTTTAGGTGTACATTATGACCACCACATTCATTACTGAGGATTTCTATTTGTATATGATGTGTCTTGATCCATGGTTATTTTTGTTCCCCTTACCTTCATTCCACCTTTTCTATTTACAAAAGTTTTGTTTCCATTTTTCCTTTTTTTCTCTTAGTTTTTCTTTTATTTCTTTCCTTTTCCACACCCCTCATTCTTCCCCTTCGTTTTTGAATGTTTTATTCCTATTTCATAATTTTCTCTTATGCATTTTATCCTCATTTACATTTCAGTTTCTTTCACCAGAGACACTATTTGGTATTTACACATATGTATTTTATGTATTTCGCTTAAGAGTTGGGATAGATGGTCTTTATCTCAACCTGATAAAAGTCATCTATGAAAAAGCAGCAGCTAACATCTTTCTTTTTTGCTTTCTTTTTCTTCTAGCTCTTCTGTGTTTTTCTAGCTTTTTGATAATTTGGATTTTACTTGCCCTACTCCCACCCAGAATAAGTCAGTATACATATGTTTTTCCAAATAATGCCAAATTGTCAAGTTTCCCTTCTTCCTGTCATTTTTTTGATGTAAGAGACATCTTATGAATCTTATTTTGGAAAATCACAATTAATGCTTATTTTGACTAAAGAAATCTTTTTTTTTAAGGTTTTTTTATTTTTTTGAGACAGGATCTCACTTTGTGGTTCAGGCTGGCCCTCAGCTCAGCCTCAAACTCACATCACAATCCTCCTGCCTCTGCCTCCCGAGTGCTGGGATTACAGGTGTGAGCCACCACGCCCGGCACTGTGGTATGTGGTACTGGTTGCTGCTGGGCGTGAGTCTCCATGCCCAGTATGATATGTGGTTACCGTGGAATCGAACCCAGACCCTTGTGCTTGCAAGACAGGCGCTGGAACCACTGAGCTAACTCCCCGGCCCTGACTAAAGAAATCTTAATGACGTTTCTTATCATTGTCGCTTGAAGCCCATCATCTTTGGCAGTGTTCTTTTTTCTTGCTAAAATAACTCTTGTATTGTTTCACAGTGGGTTCATTGCTGGTAATGAAATAGGAGAAATATAACTCCCAACCTGCTAGTTGTCAGATGTGCTACGTTTGGGTCCCTTGGAATTGAAGAATGAATTTTAAGAGACAGTTGAAGTTAAGGGTGGGAAACATTTATTGAGATAGCTCCTAAGAGACAGGAGGGGTTATGAGTGGGTGGCCGCCGAGCCTTGTGTGAGGGGTGATTTATACAGCAAAATCACAATGCGGGCACAACATGGGTCAAATTACAAGTAACCTTGAGGATTACAAGTACAGCCACTTAGCCAATATTGATCCCATAGAGAAGTGAATCACACAGGTAGCAAAGGTACATGGACAGAATAAAGGCATTTTGGGGAACGACTAGGTCTGGATGAGAAGGCCACCTAAATGACTGATGTCTCTCTGGACTTTACTGGGCCAGGTGTCACCAATCACTGTCCAATCTTAGGTTATTGCTTATTCCTCAGGGGGCATGTAGGCAGAATCATTGCATCCTTTTCTTGAGGCCAGGCTTTTAACAGATGCTGCCCCAGCTAGTTTGGAGTGCTACCACCTTTTGTGCTAACTCTCTCAAGGGTCTGTCCCTACCTGACTGTCTATTAATTTCGGTCTAACCTACCTGCCTTAAATAGTAGCATCTCCAAATTGTGCCATTGTTTGTGCCATCACGTGATTGGTACAGCAACTTGATGAAAAGTTCTATTGTCAAAGTGGGTTTTTACTTTATATGTTGAAGATACTGCTCAACTATATTGGATCAATAGTTTCTGATAGGTATTGTGTGTGTGTGTGTATATATATATTTTTTTTTAAATTTTTTTTTTTTTGAGACAGGGTCTCACTTTTTTTTTTTTTGTAGTTCAGGCTGGCCCTGAGTTCAGACTTAAATTCACAGCAACGCTCCTGCCTCTGCCTATTGAGTGCTGGGATTATAGGTGTGAGTCACCACTGTAGCATGTGGTAGTGACTACTGCTGAGAGTGAATCTCCATGCCCAGTATTGTATGTAGTTACTGGGAGATTGAACCTGGGCCACAGGGGCCGGAACCATGAGCTAAATCCCCGGCCCGTCAATATAATTTTTATACTTTCAAGTGCTTTTAGTCCACTCTGTCTTCTAGAAATTTCTCATCAACAATGATACCCTGAAAATTCATTATGAAGAATCTATATATGAATGTGTGAGTCTATGTATGTTTTCAGGGGAAGGAAATTATATTCAAACTGTTTGCTTAGCAACTAGTAGAGCCATTAAATTTATAAGTCACTCTTTATTTGCTGTGGAAAAATCCTCACACAGTGAATCATATTTCATTCTGTCTGTTGTCTCTTTCTCGAAGTCTTTACCAATATTGGCGTTTCTATTTCTGCTATGTGATTCTGTTGAGATTTTTATAATCATTTTAATAGCTGAGACTTCAATTTGATTTGTAATGGAATTTTTTTCTCTTCTTAGGCACAAATCCTTTTTTACTTTCTAAGAATACAAATTCATTTTCCCCCCACAGTATTGGGAATGGGGCCCAGAGCCCTGTGTATTCTAGAAAAGTGTTTACCATTGAGGCACATTCCCAGAAAATTAAATTTATTTTAAAATTTGGTCCCATTTGCTCTTTTGACCCTGCTTTCTTGAGTGTAAATTCTTTGGTTTAGTGTATAAGTCTCTGTTCATTATTGGCCTTCATTAAATGTACTCAACTCTGTCATGAAAATCCCGCAATGGATGATACTTTCAATGCACTTTAGGTAGACTAGGGGGATGGAGAGGGGACCTGCTGGCACTGAACCTCAGCAACTTGTCTTCATGGTCAGTGGCCCTGATTCTCTCGGTGACAGTCTCCCATTTTCCTTGCTTCTGCCAAGAGACTGACAGGCACTTCCCCTTACTATGTGTGGCCCTGCTTGTGGTAGCAAGAAATAGATGGTTAGCTCTGGCTGTTCTTGTTGCTGCACCTCATTAAGTAGCCTACAGGCACCTGCTCCTTTCTGCCCCGGTGTCAAGGAAACCTCAGAATGAAGAACTCTTAGTGCCACCCTCCCCTTTTGATGGGGGACCCAGTTCCAAGCATTCCAATCAAATCTCTTTGGATTTCCACCTTTCAGAATTTGTTCAGAATTTCTGGTTCTCTGAGGTTTCTATTTTTGTGTTTGACTATGCATTCATTAATTTGTCTTATTTTTCTATCAATCCAAGAGATTTTATTAGAGACATCAAGGCTATATTTTCAGTGCAAAATTTTGCAAGAAAATTTACCACTTTTCCCGTGTTAATATACCTCATGCTATATAATATTTAATACTATATAATATTAGATGATGTGGAAATAAGAATTACTGTGTTGGAAGTTTTTAGAAGGCAGTCTTTGTTCTTTCAAAAAATGTATATTAATCACTTTTTTCCAAGATAATATATCACAAGGAAGCTCCTCCGCTTTTGGATCATAAGTTAATTTTTTCCACTAGCAATTTAATGTAATGCGTTAATGCTACCCGTACAATAAGAACTACTTAATTGTCATAATTAATTGAAGCTAAACATAATTCACTGTATAATCAGGCAAGGTACATTTCAAGATGTTGTTCCATTGATTTTTTTATGGTAGTTTCTTATTCCCTGAACTTAATGATGAAGTTGAACAATTCACAGGGCTCCTCTCCTCAATTAGCTCCAATTAGTCAGATTCTAATTCTGCCATGATTCGAGCACCTTGTCTCTGTAGTCATATTCCTCCAGTGTGGATGAGAAGAGCTTAAGAATACATACAAATTCATTAAAAATATCATAGTTAGTTGCCAAAATATACTTTCCAATAGTTTCAACCTCTCATTTATCCTAAAATATTCAATGAATAAAAATCAGTCAGTGCATCACTTAAAATATAATTAAAATAAGTTCCTGTAGACTAACCACCCAGCTAAGAAAGTGAATATTCCCAGTACTTTCAAGGCCTGTATTTGTCCTTTCTTCATCACATGTCCTTTATATCCCCAGAATAACCATTCTATAAACTGAGTGTTTATATTGTTTTTCTGTCATATTTTTGGTACATGTGGGTAGACATATGCATTCTTAAAGCATAAATGATTTAGTGAAGCTGGGTTTTGGAATTCCTATAAATGGTATCATAGAATTTTATTTTTTTCAGTTTTCTTTTTATTCAATATTGCGTTTTTATTATTAACCTATTTCAATTCATTTAGTAGTTGGTCATTAATTTTCACTGCTTTTAATTTTCAGTTCTATTATTATTCTAAATGATTCTTAACCATTTTCCCATAGTAGATATTTATATTATTTTTGTTACTTTTGCTGTTCCTGGTTCTTACTGGTAATTATTTTGTTTATCACAAATGTGGCTAAACACATTTTAATTTGTTATTTCAGTGCACATGGAAGAGAGTCTTTAGAATATTTGCTAAAATTAGGATATCTACATCATAGGTTTGACTGTCTTTAAAATTCCTAAAATCATTGCTCAATTGTTTTCCAAGGTAATGATTTATCATTTCACTATTTATGTGTATGTCAAAACATCTTATTATATACCATGATATATGAGATACAAAGAAAAAGTACTGATGTGCCCTTCCATAATTACTTAGGACACTTCCCTCCATCATATCCACAACAGTTGTTTGCCAGACTTAGAAAATGTTTGCTTATCTGGTAGTCCTACACACCTTCAGTTACCATGACAAAATACCATTGATTGCATGCTTGAAATGGCAGAAATTGATTTTCTCACTGTTCTAGAGGCTGGAAGTTTGAGATCAGGTTTGACAGCACAGTTACGTTCCTGTGTAGACTTTGTTCCTGGGTTATCAATGCTCATCTTGGTGTGTCTTCACAATGCACAGTAAAAAAAGAGTGCAAGCACTTTCATATCTTTTCTTACAAGGAGATTCACCCTACTTGATTAGGTCTCCACCATTCTGACTCAATTTTTGTTAACTACTTCATGAATGCAAATAAATCTCAATAGCAGTTACAACTTCAACATATTTATTTGAAAGGAAAGGGCCACAGTTCAATCTGTACCATTGGTGGGATGAACACTTACCATTGTGATTTTCTTTTGACTATTTCTGATGTTAGTGACATCAAGCAATTTTTGTATGTTCATTGGTCATTCAGTTTGCCACTTTCTGTAAATGTCTTTTGGTCTTTTTTCTTGGTTCACTTGTCATTCATGTATGGATTTATATAACTTCTTAATGTAGACTTTGTTGATTATATAAGTTGTAAGTATTTCCTCCCAGTTTATACCTTAATTTTCCATTTTTTCAGAACATATTTTAAGACCATCAATTTTAAAACATTTTTATGCAGTCACATTCAATTATTTGTTTCATTAATGGTATACTTATATATTGTTAATAAAATGTTTTCTGTTCAACTAAAGAAATTCCCTCCTTATTCTCCCAATGGAGATTCTCTATCATTTGCTGAAGTGTCCAGTTTCGTTGGCCTCTTTTTAGAATCCCTACATAAAATGTTCATTCTCCTAATTTCACATCTTTGACTTTATTCCACAGTGGTATCTACTTTAACAAATAAGTCCACCTTATTATTGTCCATGAAGTTATAAACAAGTTTGACTTTTCCCTCTTCCACATACAGCTTTCCATTAGAAAAAGAAGTCAGGATTTTCAATGAACTTATATTGATTCCACAAACCAATTGGAAGAGAAATGTTATATTAAACTCTTTTGATCCCCCAAACACAAAAACTTGTTTGGGTTTCCTTTAGTAACTTTAATAAATTACCCTTATTTTCCATGTAAAGGTTTGCATAACATTTTTTTAGGCCTCATGACATTTCTGATTCCAGGGCTGTGGTCTGTATTAGGGAGAGGCACAGTTGGTTTTATGTGCTTATGGAAAAGCAACTGGAATTCAGTGAGCCCTGTCCCAGACACCAGAAACCCAAGATCTTTCTAATGGTATCTCAAATACAACATCCACTAGAAAAACAGTGAAGGAACTCTAGACAAAGAGAACTTCAATCTTAGTTTTGTACCTACATCGCTGTGTTTAAACTAGTTATTTTACTTCTCTGAGCCTTAGTTTATTTCTCTGAAAAATAAGCACATGAAACATGAATACCAGAATGTTTCAATCTAATGGGTAACTTTTAGAAAGAAATTTACATTGAGAAGAACTAACACAGGTCACAGAACTCTTGGGTGTTGTCTTACAATTTGGATTTGTTACAGCAACAAACAGTGCATCAATTAAAGTGGTTTATAGGAGAAAACGTTTATTTCTCATTCACATTACAAGTCAGTGGCTGGGGATAGTCTGTGGCTGCTCCATATCTGATCAACTCTGTATACTTGGGAACTGGATCCTGGTGCTCACTATGGAAAATGTTTCCCTAAAACACCTCTCCCTAACTTAAATCTTTAGATATTAATTTAAACAAAAGTCAGAATTATGTTAGGCATAGTGTATTTGCTCTGCTTATAGAAGCATAATATGTAAAGAACATTTCAAAACTATAAAAAGTGAGAAGATAATGCAATTAACCCATAAGTCCAGCACCAGAGAAAATTAATATTATTTTTATTTTTCCTTTTAGTTTTCATCTTTGGGTCCAGACATATATCTATCTACAGATCTTAACGAGATCAAGATTAACTATGAAATAAAGAGATACAAAGGTCTTGAGGACTAAAGATGAATAAACTAATACTGCAGTAAATGAATAAAACTATTAATTCTGCATGGAGCAATGAGAAGGCTACAGAGAAGGGTTAATAGTTGAGCTGGGTCTTATCAATGAGAAGACATAAATCAGAGTGCAATTCCACTGTTAACACTGCTCCACCAACTAGAAGGGAAGAGTAGTCTACTAAACTATACACATATAGTCTCTGACTTATATGGTTTGACTTGGATCTGTCTTACTTTATAATAGTGTGAGTGTTATAAGGAATCAATAAAAGCCACAGTTCCAATTATGAATCTGTGTCTCATCTCAGGCCAGTTATATGCAATATGGCCCTTCCTGGCAAGGCAGGGCAGTAATAATGAGCCTCAGCTCTAAGCCAGGTTCCCAGGCAGGAAAGGAAACAGCCAGTCATCTAAAGCAGTGGTGTTGATCTTCTTAGAGATTTCCGAGATTAACAGCCTACAGCAGCACACGTGTATTAGGTTCACCACCCCTACTCAAGAGTGTACTTACTAAGTTCATGAGGTTAGGTGCATTCAATGTATTTTAAACTTAGAACATTTTCAACTTATAATAGAGTTATGTAGCCCTAACCCTATTGTAAGTGTAAGATTTTAGAATGTATTTCTGAGCACTCAGCCTGAGCAGACTTCCTAACATCTCTTAGTTATAAGTAGCCATAGTATCAGTTGAATGTAGGCAGAGAGACACTTCATTTGTAGGTCTGACCCATAAAAACCTCCCATATGATCTCTTCTTTTAACTATACCTGATCTCTTCTTTTAACTCTCAGTGAGGTGCAAAAAATCCAGTAGAAGATGGAAGTTGAAAGATGCAAGAAATGACAGACGGGGTTGGAGGAAAAGCAAATCTTAAAGTCACTCTGTGGAAGGCTGCCCACAGTCATAAGCATCAGCATCATGCTTGCTATGAAGTACAACTAAGCATTTTAGTGGGCAGAGCTACTAAAATTAGGAAGTTTGGGGTTGAGGATTTAACTTAGTGGTTCCAGTGCCTGTTTGGCAAGCATAAAATCCTGAATTTGATCCCCAGTACCCCTCAAAAAAAAGAAAGAAGAGGAGGTTTGCAACAGTGGCTACCTACTTTTACCTTAACAAACAAAGGAATTATTAATTTCTAGGTCAAATTCTTATATCTCCATTCCCCTATGGACTAAGAATTTTGATTTATAAAAGGAAATATGAAGCTTGTTTTTATAAAGAAGTACAAGCATGCTATTAACATGAATTTTATGCATAGAATGAGATTAAAAGTAGTTGGCAAGTGAGTGAGGAAGAAAAAGAAAAAAGAGACTTGAAGAGTGAAAGAAAAATTATGTAAAACAGAGATGAACAAACCACAGCCTGTAGGCCAAGTCCAGACCAAGTGTTGGTTAGTAAATTTTTACCAAAACACAACACGCTTACTCATTTTTGTCCTGTGTATTGCTCCTTTCACAACACAATTGCAGTTAAGTAGTTCTAACAGTGACAATCTGGTCTGCAAAACTGGAAATATTCATTCTTTGACCTTTCATTTAAAAAAGGGGTTTGCTGCCTATGCTATTGAAAAAAAGCATGCATGTTTTCACAGTCCTGTATCTATATAAAATTATCTATATATATATTAAATATATATTAATGAGAGTAAATAAAACTATATTTTCTTTGCACTTCTGATAGCTCATATCATGAAAGTTCCATATTTATAAAAAATTTTCACTATTCTGAGTTATGTTATTTTTCCAGTAGTTCACTGTACCCTGAAAAATCTCATTAGATCTTCATGCTGCCTTTGCATGACATCTGCTCCTAATAGTGTTTGCCCCTGTTCACCTTCTGTCCATTTTCCCATAGCTTCTTTGTGCAATACCTTTTCTGCCAATTAGCTTCACATGTGAACGAGATTAACAAATGTTTCTATTCAAGAAGCGCTTCTCAGGGCCGGGGATATAGCTCAGTGGTTCCTGCGTCTGTCTTGCAAGCTCAAGGACCCGGGTTCGATCCCGGTAACCACATAACAATACTGGGCGTGAAGACTCACGCACAGCAGCAATCAGTACCACATACCACAGTGCCAGGCGTGGTGGCTGACGCCTGTAATCCCAGCACTCGGGAGGCAGAGGCAGGAGGATTGCTGTGATGTGAATTGGAGGCTGAGCTCAGGGCCAGCCTGAACCAAAAAGCGAGACGCTATCTCAAAAAAAAAAAAAAAAAAAAAAGCGCTTCTCAGTAAATACATTCCGGAGATAATAGACCTGGTTATTTCCTTCACTAATATTTCTGTGACATTCTTCTCCACTAATTTCAAGAGTGACTATTTCCTGATCAGAAAATAAAATCTAAGGAAGAGCTGTCCATTCATTAAGATTCCAGAACATTCAAATGTGGGATATGATATATTTCAGTTCAAGAATCTCTTGCTTCAGATGTGCAGCATACGAAACAAGATGTGTAAAAGGCTGCTTTCTCATTTCTGTCTCTCTGTGAGGCCAGAAGCAGAATCACGTACTGATGTAGACGCTGATTGGAACCCTGGAAAGTTGTCACCTGTGGGAGAAGTGGGGAAGGAAGGAATTAGGAACAATCAGAGATAAATATTCTTTGTCTTTGATCAAACAGGCTCACTCTCTGTTTTGCATGCTTTCCATCAGTCACTTCCAGTTTTATATATGCCTGATCTTTTCATGGTGGCTGGTGAGAGGAAGCTAAGTCTAAGATGATGCCACACACCATTCATACGTGTGCACTCACACACACACACACACACACACACACGCACACACTTGCACTCTCAGGTACTCATTATACTAATACTCTCAGCAGTACTGTCTCCCCGGAGTTCCTGCATTATCTTGCTTTAATCTCAGCCACAGGCTAAACTCAGCTGCTGAGGACAAGTTTACAAGGTTTAGTTTTTAGTTCGAGATGTCCAATCATTAGGAAAACCATTCTTCTAGACTTCCGATTGTAACTTTTATTATTTCTATCCTAACTTTATGTAGTATGTACAAAAATAAAATGCAAATGAGTCTTGTGTATTGAATGCTAAGACCCAGGAGTTCTTGTAAGTTTAATGAACAAATGTATTCAGCCCTCATGAGACACCTGTACAGTTATATAAAAGCTGTTGTTATCCTCATTTTATAGGCATCACTTTCAAGTATAGAAATGATCATTGTAGTACTATAACCTTATGCATTATTTTTATGTGTTAATTTATTTAAAATAATAATTATAGATCATGTAAAATTATATATGAACAAAACAATAAAACATACATAAACTCATATATAATCATGTATATATGTATGTATATATATTTTTGTATGCCCATACTTTGAAATAGAAAAACAGAAGCAAAGATATAGATGGAGAAAAGAGAGACTGAAGAGGCACCATGCACTTTTGCCACACCAGTTTTTGTATTCATTAGGATTACAGTTACAATCACAGAAACTTTATAAACTTACAGTCACAAAGATTAATTCCTAATTCGTGTGACATGTTGGACCCTGCAAATTAGCTGTCTATCAGCTGCATGTATGGTGGCTTTGTTTAGTGGAGCTTGAAACCTCTTGTTTTTGTTTGTTTTTTTTTTAGCACCCTGGATCAAGCACCACTTAAGGTAGGTAGGATCTTCCAGTCTTTAAGCAAAGATGAGAGAAAGAGGCAAAGGCAAACCACACAACCACATTTAAAGCTTTTACTTCGAGTTGGTCTACTTCACATTGCCTCCAATTCCATTGGCCCCAGTAAGTTATACAGTGAAGTCCAGAATTCATGAAAGAGAAAAGTATAGTCCTCTAACAAGGCAACTGAGGAATGAGTGTTCAGACCAGTAATATGATAGATTATATTTTCTTTATGTGCTTGATGCTTGCAAAGCCAAATCCTGTTATCAGCAACACACAGCTAACTATCTTAGTGTTGCTATTGTATCCCAGACCTATTGATGAAGGGAGCTAATTCACAAGAAAATTTTCTCTGGAATAAGCCTATATGTATTCCTTTTATTCTTCATGTAATGCCAAATATTTGTGCATTGCCAGTATGCCATTTGGAAAAAGCATTAGATGGACCAAAACTTTTTTTTTTTCAAAATGTATCATTTTTGCTTTCTCTGTTAGCATAACTTATTCTGTACAGGTTCTGACAAGGGGTCAGAGGTCCTCAAACCAAAGAAGCTTCAGGAGGCCTTCAGTTTGTTATCTTAATTATTTTTATATTTTCATTCTAAATGCTATTGTATTAAAACCTGATTCAAATTTCGATTATGTTCTCTGAATGAGAGTGAGAAACAAACCTGTGCTTATTGCTGGGATTGGCCACTGGAAAAATCTAAAGTCTTTTTTTGTGTGACCTAAAAACTGTAATTGTTCTTTTGATTTAGACAGAGAACCAGTTGAACTAAACTGCCCATGGCAGTAGGAAGCCAACATTCTAAAAAATATGAAATTCATTTATTTGAATATTACAACACCAGTACTGGATCAATTTGATGCTAATGTTTAATTCAGAATGTCCATTTTGCTTGACAAACTAGAAGTCCTGCTGCTAACTTTCTGGGTATTCAGCTTTCTTTAGTGGATTTGCCATTCAATGGAGTCTAAGTTACTTAACTTCAATCTTCCTCAGTTTCACTCCATTTCTTTTTATTGCATTGAACATTTGTTCCAAAGTGGGGTGTGACAACCTACCAAAAGAGTTTACTGGGCTACTGGCTATTCTTTCAGCACTTCAAAAGCTATGTCAACATATATGAACATTCAAAAACTTCTTTTTATTGAGTTAGCAAGGCTAAATCGACAGTAGAATATGGCTCAGAGTATACAAATAAAGCTACCGAATTTCTTTTTTATGGACATACCTAATCAAATAATGGGACATAAGGAAATGTGTCATCCAGTTACGTTCAATCTTTAATAAACAGGGAACTCTCAATAGATCCAATCCAAGCACTTTGTTGCACCTTCATTTCTAAAATGGCACAGAAGGAAGACAAAATCCAAAATTTGAAAAGTGATTGCATCTCAGTTATGTTTATCATATGTCTTCATGGCTCATGACTTGTTAAAAGGTATAGAGAGACTGACGTTTCTTAGAAGAAATCCAGTTTTACTCAGTTATCCATAAGGAACCAAAGGACAGTTTCAAACATTTCTTGCTTTGTCTCTGTTCTTCTGTAGACTTCTGGTGATTGCCTAAACAGCAGCTACTTGATACACAGCCCTTCTTTTTTTTTAAATTTTTTAATCTTTATTGGTACATTACATATACACATCATGATTGCACTCCATAGTGGGGATTTGTATCAGTATAAGATGCAACTTAATTCTCATTTTTTTCCCATAGCCCTACCCACCCTACCACCCCCCCATATACATAAAATTTGTTTCCTTACTTTTTTGTTACAATCTCAACATTTTCCCCCTTCTTCCTACTTTACATTGAGCATTTTCTATTTCACAATATATAACATACAATTCTAGGACTCATTTACATCTTTATTTTCTCATACCAGAAAAAAGATGCGATATGTACCTATCTGTGCTCTATTTACTTCACTTATGAGGATATCCTCAAGGTATGTCCATTTAAGTAGAAATGATTCAAACTTATCATTTTTTATGGCAGAGTAATACTCCATTCTGTAGAAGAACCACAGCTTTTTTATCCAGTCTCCAGCTGATGGACACTTGGGTTGTTTCCAAGATGTAGCAATCACAAACTGGGCTGCTATAAACATGGGTGCACATATG
>PVIR01033949.1:0-17663 GCA_004026965.1 Petromus typicus
TTAACAAGCTGAAAAGAACAGAAATCATACAAAGAATGTCACAGACCATAGTGGAATCAAACCTCAAATCAATAACAGAATAATGGCTAGAAAACCATTTTAAAATTTGGAGATTGAATTTCAATTTCTTACTTAGACAAATTGTGTTATGCTTGTACAAAGAAATAATACTCGGCTATAAAATTAGACTACTGGTACATAAATATATTATTTTTAAAAAGCCATTCCTGTCAAGTTAAAGAACAGGACAAATTAAGCCATGGTGATACAGGACATAATAGTGCATTAGCAACAATGTGGGTGGCTGACTTCACAGGGTCACCAGGGAACTTTTTAGAGTGACAAAACACTTATAACTTGATTTGGACTGTAATTACATATATATATATGTCTTTATATGATAAAAATAATTTACATGCAGATATGAAATATAAATATAAAATATACTTAATTTAAAGAGCAGTACAGATATGTAATATATGTGCACATATTACCATGGACATATATTATCTCTTTTCTTAAGCATATTTGTGGCATGCAGCATTCACATATCACACGTGTCAATAAACATTTTATACAAACATTGTTATAAAATAGCTTTACTTCAAAGTACAAATTCAAAATTTTAATGAAAGTACAAGTTCAAAATGCAGAAAGATGCACAGTTTAAATTAAAATTCATATCAAATCATACCAATAAGGCTAGATCACTATGAAAATCTGTAGAAAATACAAATAATGTGCCTATGCAGATGTTATTTTAAGTCATAAATGTAGATGTGTATGTTTACGTATGACTATGTATGGTTTAATTATATATGCATGAAGAAATTAGTTTCCTTTCTGTACATGCTCATGTATTTAAGTATTCATTTTATGTATATAATATGGACCACATAATCTGAAAGTATTGTTAATAAATAAAGTAATATCTATATACTATACCTATCTATATACTATACCTATCTATATACTATACCTATATACTATATATATATACTATATATCTATAATGATCTAAATGTAGATAGATGTTCTTTTCTCTTAAAATTATTACTATATATACTATATACATAATCTGAGTTAAAGTATTGTTAATAAAGTAATATCTATATACTATACCTATATATATACTATACCTATCTATATACTATACCTATATACTATATCTATATATACTATATATCTATAATGATCTAAATGTAGATAGATGTTCTTTTCTCTTAAAATTATTTTCTTATTTTGTAAGCCTGGATAATTTGTCCTCATAATTCTCTTACTATTCTGTCTGATAGTACAATAATAGAGGTTTTTTGTTAATTTCTCTTGAGGACTACATCTTGTTGACTATTTAATAAACATTATTAAAATAGAAATTTTCAAACATTTTGTTAAAAGCATATGATTTGGATTAATAACAATGGGTCTGAATATAACCCAACCACTTTATACAACACACACAAACTCTCCAGAGATGTTCATTTAATTCTCAAGGAAAAAATGAGATTTTTGGTTTATTTTTAAAAAAGCAATTACAATAACCATGAAATTTAGAAGGTGTGATATTCATTAATTAATGGCATTTTAATAGTGATTAGATTATCCCTAGGACCTCTGGATCTGCTAAGCATTTCTTAGCTGTAGAATAAGCTATATATTTCTCAGTCTATTTTCAGGTGTAAGTGTTGCCCTTTGATTTGGACTGTAAAGTTTTAATAGTTTTTTGGGAACTTTGAGCTGTAGTTCTTTCTCTGGCAGAAATGTTGATTCCTTGCACTTGTTAATTTTTTAAAGGTGTATTTATTACTTTCCAGATTTCAACATCTTATCCAAAATCTCCTCCTTAAAACACTTAAAATCCTTTAAGAAAATATGTCTTTAAATTATATTTAATATAGGGAAGACGCTAGTGGGCTCAGTGATTTCTAGGTGCTCAAGTCTGACTTCCAACTGATATAGGAGAAGAGATTTTGATAGAAGGAATGCAAATGGGTGGCTTGTAGCTGTAATCTTAACATCTTTTTTAAAATTTTATGGAAAAGTAAAACAAATTTTTCATAACAAAATAGTAAGAGAATAACAATCGTTAATATACCTTGTATCATTATTTTCAAAGTAGTTACTCAGAGCACAAGACATAAACCAAAAAGATTCTGTAAGAAGAAATTTTTTTACACAGTCTCCCCAGAATACTCTCAGACTATCTGAAATAAACAGATTCCGTGTGTGTGTGTGCATGCACGTGTGTGTCTGTGTGTGCATGCGTGTGTGTACATGCTCCTGCATAAGCAATGTTCATGTATAATGACATTTCTAGACACATACAAAGCTACTGTGCAGCCTTGCATGGCAGGACATAGAATGGTTCTTGGAATAATTGGAAAAAGATGGATAGAAACTCAATTAATGACAATAGGAAAGAGCCTTTGTGCCCCAGAAAGGTAAATGCTTTTGTTTATTGAGAAGGACTTATTGGATTTTATATCTTGAATTGTTTACTTCTTTTGGCCAGTGTGTAGCACAACCATCAGGAGCTGTAACAGTCTTGGGCCCTCAGGAGTCCGGTGCAGGTCCATCCACACCGTTCCCAGCATAGACCACACCATAAGAGCAAAGTACAGAGGGTAACGGCAGACAAAACTGCTGCCAGATGATTGACAACTGAATAATATCACATGTAATATATTAAACTCAGTTTTTTTTACATAATCATATAAAACAGATGCTTACTATTACAAATTAAAACCATCTGTCCACTACATTTGTCTTTTCAAACACAGTACCGTGAAAAAAGAAACTAAAAGTTTTTATCAGGTTACATGTTAAGCTCACAATCACATAATGCTTTATAATATCGCTGGTTTTATCGTTACTTTTATTCATACATATATCATCTCGTTAACATGCAGCAGGGCTCTCTAACACTTTAAAGAATATTCAATGCATTTTCTAAGACACTTTTTTAAAAAAAATTTATTTCTTTTTAAAAAGGTACTCGCAGATGCACATATATAATCTTCCTTATTATACAGGTACCTGCATAATATGTCATTGTAAAGCCACTGTTGCTCCTCTGGTTTTGGACTTTGTGGTGGAGGACAGTGTGTCTTTACTGAGACAACACTGCAATAAATGCAATTGCACAGGTGTATTTCCTTCCAAGCCACTTATGTTATTTTTTTTGCAAATCCCTTAATTAAACCAGTTGACTTTGGAGGAGCAAATTATATACATATATATAATATAATAAATGTATAATTATATACATATATATGCATATACATATGTTTCCAAGCAACATGATTATTTTTCATTTAGAGAAAATTTATAAACCAACATTTTGATTGGGACTGATTTATTGATTTCTTGTTTTAGCTATGTCTTACACTGATCTGTAGTGTTCCTTTTATCATCAGTACTTTAAATACATTTTTAAATTTTGTTTTAGGAATATTTTCAATGTGAGGTATTTAATGGCAGCTTGTAACTGTATGAAATATTTCAACTATCCTTAGCTTTAAAATTTAAGTTCACAATCACTGGCAGAATAGCATAGGCTGTTATTGATCTTTTAGTCCTGAGACTTCTTTTGTGGTTTAACACAGAACACATTTTTATTAATAATTTAATCTTACTAAAAATGCTCCTCTGTGACAGGTACAATTTTCCATATATCTAACCAATTAACCATACTAAAGATTATAATGAATAAATTAATCTGCTATTTATAAGTCTTCCATTGCTTCCTATATTTTATCGGTTGGTATTTTCAATTTTTTATAGGACTACGTTAAAATACCAAATGCAATTACTTTTGTGACATATACTTTTCCTTGCAATAATCACAGCTCATGTTTGGGATATTTTTAAATACATTTCTAATATCTCTCCCATTATACATAAGTATATATGAATTTGTGTGTGTGTGTGTGTCTAATATTCTTTGAGCCTTATAGCAATTTTTGCTCTAGATTTTATTTTGGCAGAAACATTGCTACCTTTGTTGTCTTTCTTCTGTGTATACTTGATATACTATTCCAATATTTTATTTTCCACTATTATCATAACTTCTTAAAGCAAATATGCTCTCACCATCAATATTATTAGATCTTGTGTAGCTTTTAAAAGCAAATCTAAGAATCATCATCTTTAGGTTAATGTTTAACCCATTTATATTTAGTTTTTATTTCAGAAATTATTGCCATTTTTACTTCATTTTTTCACATCTATGAGTTTCTTTTGCTTTTTTGACCTATTCTTACTTTCTATCAATTGAACAAGTTGTTTCTGTCACTGATAGTACAGTGATATGTGATATACATATATATGAGAAAAAAGTTACAAAATGTATTTTGCTTAATTTCTATAATTTCTTAAACATTATTCTGTTTTTTCTTATGGAGATGTGAGTTTAAACACTTTAGTTGGGGAGACAATATAACAAGTATGCCTTTATTGAAATTATGCACGGGAAATTTAAGTTGCTTTTTTCACAGTAGCAAAAACTAGACACAAGTGATCATTATAAATAGGATAAAACCTGATGTAGTCATATGACATGATATCCTGTACTGGTATGTGCAAAAAATGATAAATATGCCTTAGTCCACTTAATCTGTTATACCAAAAGTGCCTTAGACTAGGTAGTTTGTAAATTTATTTGCTGTAATTCTAGGATCTGGAAAGGAAACAGCCAGGTGTCAGCAGGTTTCACAGCCACGAGGGCTGCTCACTGCTTCCCGATGGCACCAGTGGCTGCATCTCACATGGGCAGGTCCCCTCAGGCCCTTTCAAAAGGACACAAACCCCATTCCTGAGCTGATCACCTCCTAAAGCCTCTCTTGATACTACTGCATTGGGGAATAAGTTCCAACATGCATTTAGCAGGGATAGAAACCATTGTGACAAATAATAAACTATAGTGACAAATAATAAATATTACGTAGATATTAATTAAAATGTTAACACACAATACAAATTAATGATTTTAAACCACTGCTATATGCAAAAGATGCCTGAATATATTTATTATAAGTTTGAGTAAAAAAATGCCAGATATAAGAGTATATTTATATGAAGTTCAAAATTAGCCAAAAGCAATCAGTGAGCTTCTCTAAGGCAAGAGGGAGACTTGTGGACACTGGAATGTCTTCCTTCTGCATCAGAATGCTGGTAGCAGTCTTGATCTCTGAATGGCAGCACTTCCTTTCCTGGTCATTCCTCAGCTGCACACTTAGACGCTCTATGATTTACAATATGTGCGCAATGCCTCAGGAAGAGGCTAGGAACAGAGGCTGACTTCTCACTATTGCTTTGAGCTTCCTTCCCCCTTTCAGCTACTCACCCTCCATCGGGAAACTTCTGGAAACACTCCCATTCTGATCAGGTTGCTCTGATTTGGGCTTGGAGGTATCAGGTTTCTCTTTTGCTTTTCCACTTTCTCCAGCTTTGGGTTCTTTGGGAGGAGTTGACAGTACTCACTTTATCCTCGCAGATAACCAGCAGCTTCCTGGTGAGGATCCTACAAACATTTTCATGGCCTTTGGTGGGCCAGCTCTTTCCCCAATGTCCTTGTTATAGTCAACACAGCCATACTGTAGATTTAATGCACTGTCACCAGCTTCTGGTAATGATTACATTTTAAACTACATGCCTGGTAAATCTGTTTTATTTTAATTGAAATCTTTATTGGTATATTACATATACACATCATGATTGCATTCAACAATGAGAATTTGTACCAGTATATGACACAACTTAATTCTCATTTTCCCATAGCCCTACCCACCCAACCACCCCCCTATATACATAAACTTTGTTTCTTTTCTTTTTTGTTATAATTTCATTATTTTTCCTCCTTCACTCTATTTTGCTTGGAGTATTTTTTATTTCACAATATATAACATACAATTCTAGAACTCATTTACATCTTTATTTTCTCATACCAGAGAAAAGATGTTATATTTACACACCTGTGACCTATTTATTTCACATATGAGGATATCCTCAAGGTATGTCCATTTAAGTATAAATGATTCAAACTTATCATTTTGTATGGCAGAGTAATACTCCCTTCTGTAGAAGAACCACAGCTTTTTTATCCAGTCTCCAGTTGATGGACATTTGGGTTGTTTCCAAGATTCAGAAATCACAAACTGAGCTGCTATAAACATAGGTGCATATATGACGCTGTGATATGAGTCTTTCAATTCTTGTGTGTATATACCTAGCAGAGCGATGGCTGAGTCAAATGGGACCTCCAATCCTAACTTTTTGAGGAATCTCCAAACTGATCTCCACAGAGGTTGTATGAGTCTACAGTCCCATCAACAGTGGAGAAGGGTTCCTTCTTCTCTGCAGCCTCACCAACATTTGTTGCTGGCTGATTCTGAAATGGCAGCCATTCTTTATCTCACTCCACAAATCTGTTTTATTTTAATTTGTATTCAATACCAGTGACGTGAAACAATGTGGGGTATGTGCTTGTTGCATGCTCTTCCTGTTGAGTCATTCTGCTGCTTATGGCTTTTGCACTTTCATTTATTAGCCTTCTGTTATTGTCTTTGTGATTGGAATTAAACCTTTTATACTTTTTGAATTTCTGTTTCTTCCTTCTGAGGCTGATAGAGAAAAAGGGAAATATTTTGAAATGTTATGAACTCAAATGTAAGATGAAGCACAGCAGGCCTCCTGTCTCTGAAGAAGCAGAGAGTGAGGGACGCGATGTCTGACTCAGTGAAATCACATGTGCCTCGACAGCCACACGGTGCAAGTATCATTTATGGCTCACTCAGTCCTAGTCTGCGAGTTAGTCGTGTTTCGGTTCCATAAGGACGCGGCACACTGGGAGTCTCTACTTTTCATGAGTCTCACTATTTAAAGCAAGTGGCTGGCACTGGAGCATCTGTCACATATAACAGATGTTTTTGGAAAGAGAAGATTCTCTGTGAGCAAGTTCCAATCTGCTGTTTACGTGTCCACTTATCACACAGAAAGCAGTTCTACTTCAACAGAAGGAAGATAAGTTATTTTACCTGCAAGTATATTCTTCCTTTGCCTCCCTGAGAAAGGACTTCAAAGAAAAATAAAAGAAGTCATTTTGCCATGAAATTCATTGTTCTGAATTTTTCCTACCAAGATATGTCACCAAAGTGGATTTTCAAACTGAATACAGAGGAATGACATCTTTGGCTGCATCCTGGTATTAGGTACATGCTGAGCTAATCCGACTTGGGAACTTCTTTGGATCATAGCTTGTTCTTACATACTTCTATGGTGACTTTGAGTAAAAAACTACAAATGAGAGCCTGATAGCTTAAAATAAATGTGTTCTTGGGGTCTGTCTTTACTAAGACCCTGAACTATGCTGTGGAAAAACCACACCGAAAGATTTTTACCTCAATAAAGAGGCCCACCACTGGGGGTCATAAATAGAAGATAAAAAATAACACATGTAGCATAGTCTTGATGTCATATCATAGTTCTAGTATTATATAATTTACTAATTAGATTCTAATTTTCTGGAGCTAAGGCAAAAATCATGCTGAGTTTGACTCCTTACAGTTTCATATACGCATGGTCGTCATTTTCTTATTGTGCTAAAATATACAATAAGTAATCTTCCTTTTAAACCACAAAATATATCTGCATCAATCTGCACTCACAAAGTTGTCTGCACAGCCTCACTGCTATCCCAAGCTTTGTCATGCCTCCAGAGAGAAACTCTGCACCTGTTAAGGAACACATTTCCATCTGTTTTTCTCTCTTTTCCTAGGGAACTCTAATCTAATTTCTGTCCCTATGAATTTACCTATTTAAGATATTTTATAGAAATGGGGACATATAATAGCTGTCCTTTCTGTCTTTCTTACTTTGCTGAGCATGATCTCAAGGTTCTGCTCTGTTGCAGTATATATCAGCACTTTATTCCTACAGTAGAATGAAATGCAGGATATACCACCTTTTGATGATTCATTCATCTGCTGGTGGACATGAGGTTTTTTTCCCTGGCTTTTGACTACTGTGAACAAGGCTGCAATGAAAAGTATTATACAAATACATGCTGAGTTTCCATTTCCATCTATTCTAGATATATATCTATGTACAAATTGCTTGTCTTATACTAATTCTATGCTTAGCTGTTTGTGGCATTGTTTCTTTTTAAAGTGGTGCACTGGTTCTAGAATACACAAAGGAGACAAAAGTTGCATAAAAACTATTTCTCTACTACATACTCCTGAAGTCTTTATTAGTCCTGAAATGATGGTGATAGATGAAAATTATGTTAGGCTATTTAATTTCTATCATGTGCTATTTAAGATTGTTGTCCAGGTTGGTGGAAATTTGAGTGGTCACCATAAGAGAGCCAGTGCTCAACCTCAAGGCACTTAAGTCCTCTCTTTCACAAAACCATTTCTTAATGTTCTCTAATTATGTCCTTCACTGACACTGTTACATCCTACAGGGTAAGTTTCACATGAGTCCTACATGAATCAAAGTGGTTTGTAAGGAGGACAATGCAAATTATCAACCCTGCATTCTGCCCAGAGTGAGTCGTTACTAGGGGCATTATCCTTGCAACTAACTTTAATATTTATCTAGACAGTTACATTCCTTTTATGATGTTCCAGATACTTAGAAGCTGAGAACTGATCCCCGGAATATACCAGGGATATATAATCTCAAACCTATTGCTCATTTTTCCCATAATAAATATTATCTGTCCCATTTATTCCTTAGATTTCCAAGAAAACAAGAGATAATTAAAATAATGGTAAATTACCTCCGTCCAATCCTCCAGTCTTAGTGACCCTTCCTAGTCACTCCCAAGACTCTAGGAACGGGTCTCATCATTATCCCTCCAGTCCTGCATCTTACATCGTCCTGGATTAATCCACTGATAACCACCACGGCACCATGATCCAATCACCTTCCAAAAGCCCCACTTCTGAACACACAAGGCTTTTGAGGAACATTTAAAAACTAAATCATAACAATTATCAGAGAACTATGAACTCTACTATAAACTATGCATGTGAGGGATATGGACTGAACAGTCTTTGTGGGAATCTAATGCCTAATTATCTGAGATGGAGCTGAAGTAGTGATGTTAGCACTGGGGAGTGGCTAAAAATACAGTTAACATTAGTGGAAATATTTGCTGGTACAGATATCCTAATAAATCAATTGCTTAGACTCATAGCAAAATACTGCGATGAATAGTGAGTGATAATGGAGCTCCATTTCCAAATGAACTGATGTCCATAATATTGCTGCCTCTGGGAAAGGCTGTAAGAATCTGACACTTACTGTAGCCTGTACATGGCTTGCCCATTATTTCACTTACTACTTTTATACATGCCTCTTTCCCACACTCCACATTTATTGTAATTAAAGTTTTTCTAAGCCCACAGACCAAACGTAGCCCAAGTGAATAAAAAAATAAATGTCATGAAGAGTCAATCAGAAAAGGGTGGGTCCCAATGAAGAGACAGTAGAATACTCTACATCTCCGAAAAAAGGAAAACTATATTCAAAGCATATTCCAGGAGTCTTACTTAAATTACAGGTTCATTGCAGTAGGTGATTGACATTCTCCGAGCACAGTCCGTTCAGTATGTGACAACCAGCTACCCAATTAAGCCATGAAACTTTCAAAACTGCATTGCCACATGGAGACCAAACAGCCTACCTTATATTAAGAGACAAGAGTTTGGAGGAAAGAAAAAATGTGAACATGAGGAACAGATGCAATTGGTAAAGGCCACACACCAGTAAATGTGTCTGCACAGAGATCATTCTTAGGGCCTAGCCACAGGCTAAAGCTTGCAAGTCCTTAACTATTGCTGGGGAGATGATCTTGCCCACTGCTAAGATGCTGTCATGGAATTTTAGGAGAGGCTGCAGCTCAAACTATGCCCCATGATCCTCTCTTGGCTAGCTCCATAAGTGTATGAGTTGATGAAAGCAAAGGATATTGAGGCCCAATTCCTAGAGAAGATTAATGAGTCACTGTAGTACGCAGTCCAGGTTGATGAGTTTACTGGAGTCACCAGGAAGCAATGCTTGCTTTTATGTGAAAAATTTTTCAGGAAGATGTGCCCTAAACTATACTATATGCACTCCATTGCCAATCTACACCACAGCTTCAGAGCAATTCATCTTTGAATGTTTGCACATTTGTCATGATAAATTAACCCCCTTTTACTCCTGTGTAGTAGTCATTTTTCACTGTTAGGACAAAGTGCCTGACATAGGCAAATTAATGAGAGGAAGTTCCTTTTAGCTCATGATTTCAGAGCTTTCACTTCTTGGCCAAGTGGCTCTGACTCCCAAATGCCAAGGCAGATGGGCCAGCAGAGGAAAACTGCTCAGCCCACATGAGCCAGAAAGCAGAGAGAAGGAAGAATCACAGGAAAAGACAGACCATCCAAAGCCACATCCACAGTGACCCACTTCCAGTGGCCAGGCCCTGTCTAATGGCATGTTTTCCTAGGAACCCACGGATGGATGTGCTGATCAATACACCAGCCCTATGTCCCAGCCTCCTTCCAAAAGCCCCACATCCCAGTGCATGGCACTCGGAGGACATCTCAGATCTGAACTGAAACAGCCTAGTTAATTTTGATCTTTGAAATATTATATTTTTCTTCATAATCTATTCCTGTAATGATATAATAAAAATTGTAATATATTATGCTTTTCTATGACAAACAAACTTTGAAAAATAATGATCTTACATTTACACATTACTTGATTTAACTTGATAGCATTTTCTTTCATATTTTCATATCTATGTCAATGAAAAATAATATATACTCTAAATTTCTCATTTTTTTCTACAGACCTTTCTGAGCTAAGTGGCAAAACCCACTTAGTGAATATGGAGGATATTACCTATTTTTTATATATTTTAAATCTTTATTGGTACATTATGAATACATATCATCATTGCATTTAACATTAAGAATTTGTATCAGAATATGACACGACTTGATTCTCATTTTCCCCCTTTTCCCCCCACCTTGCATTCCTCTACCCCCATATACATAATTTGTTTCCTTTTTTCTTTATTATTACCACATTAATTTTCCCCTCATTATTTATCCCTACACTCTCTTCTCTTTTAAATATTTTCTATTTTACAGTATCAACTATACATACTACAAATCATTTACAACTTCATTTTCTCATACCAGAGAAAAGAAATGATATTTATACATCTATGTCCTGTTTATTTCTCTTATGAGGATGTTCTCAAAGTACATCCATTTGAGTATGAATGACTCAATCTTATCTTTTTAATGGCAGAGTAATACTCCATTCTATAAAGGAACCACATCTTCTCTATCCAGTCTCCAGTTGATGGACATTTGGGTATTACCTATTTTTGAATTCTCCATAAAGGCTTGTAGAAATTGAAAGTGTCTGTTCATTGAAGATTAGTAGAACTTGTTTTAACATCTCTTATAGGCCTAGAATATTACAGTGTATTCATGGTGGTGGTGAATTTACCACCATCGATTTTACTGTTTTAATACTAGTGTATGACAGAGGTTTATGGTGTTGAAAATATTTTGAGTAGATTTTGATTAGATATATCTTTCATTACAAATGCTAACATTCAATATAATGATTTAAAATATTGGTTATAAACTATTTTAAATTTTCTCAATCTCAACTGTCTTCCTTAATTGGCATTATTAATATTACTATCACTGTCATCCTTAATATTTCCTGAGTATTCTTTTTTCTGGATCAAAATTTCAAGAGACTTTTAAAAGGAAATATATCAGGTTGTTGTGATCCTCGTTGTCTCTGTATCATTAATTTTTCCCTTATGTAACTATTTCATTCCATTTCTTTTGCTTATTGACTTTCTCTTCCATCGTCTTAAGGTGAATGCTTATCTCAAAGACTTATTTTACTTTCTAAAAGCATTTAAATCTATGTGTTTCTCTCAAAATAATGCTTTGTCTGTGCTGCAGGCAGAATAATACAGAATACACACACACACATACAATGCCTTGAATTCTAATTCCTAGAATTTATGCATATATATGTTATCCACATAGCAAGGGGGAATTTAGACTCGAGATGGAACTAAATTTCCTAGTGGGGTGATCATGAGATGACAAAATTATTGTTTGATTACAAGGGGACTCAGTGTCATTTCCAAGGTACTTATAAGTGGGAGAGAACTGAGAGTCCAGTGCAGGGACCTGAGAAGTCCTGAGAGACCTTGGCTGCCTTGGAAGGTGAAGTCGGAAGGCGCTGAGACAAGGAACACACGCGGCCTTTAGAAATGAGAACAGGAAAAGAGAAACAAGAATGAACAAATCCTGATGCTCTCCTGGAAAAGCCAGGAAGATGGGTTTTCCCTGAACCCCGAGCCTCCAGATAGGAGCAAGGCCCTGCTGATCTCTTTACTTCAAGCCCTACCCATTTTGGATAGACAAAACACCTCATGAAGGCTACATCTGATGATTTACTTTGAATATTTTTAAATGTCCATATGACTTACTCTTTGAACCATAAATTACTTAGAAAGTTTTTAAATTCTAGGGTGTGCACTTTAAAATCTTTTAAAATTTGATTTCTATACTTATTACACCATGATGAGAATATATGTACTGTGTAATCTAATACACTGAATACATTAATTCACTGATACCTAGCATATTACTGTAATACTAGTATACTAAAACCTGTTCAGAATTGCTTTTTAGTCTATTGCATGATCAATTTTCTAACTGTCGCATGTATGCAGATAACAAGTGTGCATTCTTTAATTGTTAGAAGTATGATTTTAAAGAAATAGTTTTAGAATGAATGTAATTTCCATTGTTTGTGAGTCTTTGATTTCTTTCCTTCTACGTTACCTGGGTTATCCAAAACTCATAAGAGATAGATATTAAAAATATCCCAATTTCCAACCAGGGATTTAGCTCAGTAGTTCTGGCACCTGTCCTGCAAGTGTAAGGTTCTGAATTCCATCCCAGTAGCCACAAATAATGCCAGGCATGGAGACTCACACCCACCAGCAGACAGTACCACACACCACAGTGCTGGGCATGGTGGCTCATGCCTGTCATTCTGGCACTCAGGAGGCAGAGGCAGGAGGACTGCTGAGTTCCAGGCTTGCTGGAGCTACATAGTGAGCTCAGGGCCAGTCTGAACTACAAAGCAAGACCCTGTCTCAAGAAAACAACAACAACAGGAAAAAAAAAAAAAAAACATGTTCATTATGCATTTGTCAATCTCTCTTGGCTATTCTATCAACTTTCCTTTTATTTTTTTTTAATTTTTAAATCTTTATTGGTACATTATGAATACACATCATAATTGCATTCAACATGGAGAGTTTGTACCAGAATATGACATGACTTGATTCTCATTTTTTTCTCTATTCCCCCAACTCTGCAGCCCTCCACTCCCTATATACACAATCTTTGTTTTCTTTCTTCTTTATTATTACCACATTCATTTTCCCCTTGTTATTCCCCCTAATACTCTCTTTCCTTTTAAATATCTTCTACTTCACAATATCAACTACACATACAACTCATTTACAACTTAATTTTCTCATCCAGAGAAAAGGTACGATATCCTCCTTTAAATGCTCTGTGATCATGTTTGGTTTATACAACTTCAGAATGTGTCATTCCAGTGCGTGCTTCCCTTTGTCTTTATTGAGTCTTAAAGTCTGTTTTGTCTGTTATTAGCATGGCTTCCTGTTTTTACTCCAGTAAACATCTGCTTGGCATTGGTTTTCTTTTCTTTTTTGTCTTTGGAATTTCCTTGATGTGTAAAAGAGCACATAAACAGAATGATAGAAAATTCCGTAATTCTGGCTACCAGAGGACTTTAAGTGCTCAGCTTGGCACATTCACATGTACTGTGTTTACTAGGACACATCCATCTGCTTCTAATATTTCATTTCTGCTTTGAATTAAGCTTTACTTTCTTTGCTTCTTTTTTCAACTGCCACTAGTCCATTTATTTGCTGTCATTTAATTTATTACCATTTATTCTATATGTATTTTTATTACATTTAATTTTTAAAAAATTTTTTAAATTTTTTTTTTAGGTTTTTTTGAGACAGGGTCTCGCTTTGTGGTTCAGGCTGGCCCTCAGCTCAGCCTCAAACTCACATCTCAATCCTCCTGCCTCTGCCTCCCGAGTGCTGGGATTACAGGCGTGAGCCTCCACGCCCGGCACTGTGGTATGTGGTACTGGTTGCTGCTGGATGTGGGTCTCCACACCCAGTATTGTTATGTGGTTACCGGGGAATCGAACCCGGGCCCTTGCGCTTGCAAGACAGGCGCCGGAACCACTGAGCTAACTCCCCGGCCCTTATTACATTTAATTTTTAACACGCATATGAAATTTAATGTTACTGCTTCTTTCTCTCCAAAAACTTGATGTGTACCATTCTTCCCACATTCCATTATTGTCAAGATTATATTCCACACACCCAAATGCATACACAATTGGTCCCTATTATCTTGAAAACAAGCCATTTCTTTGTCCCCTTTTCTCCTTAATGGGAAAGTAATACTAGGGGAGTAGTTTTGCTCTGTCTTCTCATTGATTTACCCAGATTACACTGCTCATTCAGATCATACCTGACCACTGTATCCAGTAGAATATGAATAGGTGTGTCTTGTTCAGCTTCGTGATTTGCCATTTACCTGCCTTCTCAGTGATGAAGATGGCATGACCCAAAGAGGGCCCTCAGCCAGCCACCGGGAATGAAGTCCCTGGACAGGGTCAGCAGATGAACAATGGCTGGCTTTTCATGAGGCCATAAAGATTCACACATTATTCATTACAGCCACTTTGTTTATCATAATCTCATTGATATGCCTTCCAAGAGTAGAAATGGAAAGTAACCTGATGGTGGATCTGGGAGTAGAACTTGGACGTGGTATGATAAATTTCTTTCTCTTTTCTTTGGCAGCAAGCTGACCATAAAATGTTCAATGCTCACAGCTGCAGGAAAATCTCAGTGTTTCTGCCATTTTGAGGAGTAAATTTATTTCAGAGTAGATTTTTTCAAACCACTCTGTAAGGGTTTCCACACCTAGATGATATATCCCAATACATGGGTGTACTGGTTAATAAACATGATGTTCTGTTTGCCTTCTACGGAATCCTAACAATCTTTCCAAATATATTTTCTCTCAGGCAGAAAGGATGGCTATTTCATTTTGACCAACTCTTCGGTGTAGAAGACCACCCTGCTAATACTTGTTCAGACTTACTCACATATTAATCACTCACCTGGCTCACCACATACCTTGCGCTTCTCTTCCTCGTTTCTGCATTCAAGTGTCTGATTCATGAAGTCTGTCCATTATTCATTCTAAAATTTAAAAAAAATGGCAAATTATCTCAGTCTATTTCCTCTTGGGTGATGATTTGTAATTCAATTTACATTAGACATGTTTTCTCTTAGCACTATTACCTTCTGCAGTATGAGTCTTTATTCATTGAAATTATCATTCCTTCATAGATAAAAATCTCCTTTTAATTTATTTCCATGTAAGAATATTTTTCTTACTTTTGATTTTCCCCCTTTCTATTAACTTCATCTTTTGATAAGCTTTTAGATTTAAAGATTTTTTTCATTTCATCATTCTGAGTAGAAGTTTTTTTTCATAACATAGAAATCAGACAGACATATAAAGACAAATATTTCACATGTTCTTTCCCATCCTTGGAAACTAAAAGAAAAAATAAATTGGCCTAAAAATAGAATGGGATTGCTAAGGGTGTGGTGGTGTGGGTGGATGAGGTCAATGCTCAGTGTATACATGTGTAAAAATACCACAGTAAATCATTTTAATATACAGGAGACCGTGTATTTAATAAAGATGATATTAAAAATACATATTTGTTTTAAAGTTTCACTCTGTTGGTCATAAATTCTTGTTCTTTGTAAAACTATTATGGGTGTGAATCCTCTTTTCTCAAGTTTCTAATATATTTTCCATATTTAAAACAATCTTTTAGATTCCTTGTGCTGTATTCTATGTATTTTCCTCACATATAATTTCTGCCTCAATAACCATCACTTCAGCTGATATACAGTTTCTTATATAGCCATCCCTTAGGCTCTTGATCCAACAGTAAATTTTTCATACAAATGTATATTCTTTCAAATTGTTCTGTGAGTGCTGAAAGTTGGGAATTTTATTCTTATTAATCTGCTAATTTTCACATGTGCATGAGTCTTTTGCTTCTCTCTCTTTTTTTTTTAGTTTTTTTGAGACAGGGTCTTGCTTTGTAGTTCAGGCTGGCCCTGAGCTCAGCCTCAAACTCACATCACAGCAATCCTCCTGCCTCTGCCTCCTGAGTGCTGGGATGACAGGTGTGAGCTACCACACCTGGCACTGTGGTATGTGGTACTGGTTGCTGCTGGGCATGAGTCTCCACACCCAGTATGGTATGTGGTTACCGGGGATCGAAACTGGGTCTTTGCAATTGCCAAGACAAGCGCTGGAACCACTGAGCTAACTCCCCGGCCCCATTGTTTTTCTGCTTTCAATTCATTTTCAGTGGGCAGTTTTTTCTGTGCAAATTCCTTTTGATCTTAGTGACCGGTGTGGTGATTTTGCATGTAGTCATTTAGGCACCTTTGAGCTATCAGCAAATCAGGACAATTTTTAAATTCTCCTAATGTGGAAGTTTTCGTTACATTTATGCACTGGAAATGTAAATTCCAACCCATATCATATGACACAGGCTTGAAATTTCATATTTCTTCCTGTGTCCTTTATTTCCTGTCAATAGGTCTTACACAGACAGTCTCAGCACAGAAGACCATCGGATGCTGCAGTAGCTTTTTTCTTATCATCATTACCTGTGTGTGGTGTGGGGCACTGCAGTACTGATTATGTCCAAAGCAAACAGTAAGCATGCAGACTGTAAATAGTTAATCCCACAATTGGTTCACTTGGAGAAGTCAGTCATGTTGAAGCCTCTGTGCCAAGGTAGGAATGACTCATACCCAAATCCCATTCCCACTGCTAAAAGCTTTTTAACTAGAAAGACAATGTTCTAATTACAACCATATATTTTGTCTATTCTGTTCCTCACAGGACAATGGTTTGTCTTGCCTTTCAAAAGCTTTACTTACATTAGTGTCCATAGGAACTACACAGACTGCACATCTTGACACGTAGTTCTGCCCTTGCACATAGCTTGCTTTTACTCAATTGATTACCAACAAAAATCAGTGGCTGGCACTGGACAGTGCCTTTGTCGGTTACACTGACACTGGTCGTCCTGGTCCCTGCTTTCTCGCTCTCTCAGTTCAGTCTTTTAGTTTGGTTTCTCAGGCTTGCATCATACCCAGGGCTGAAGACAGTGCACAGCTACAATACTATCCCTTCATGTCATTTTCCACTCTCTTTCTTTTGTCCTTTGTGACAGCTCAATATGAATTTTCAAATGACACTCATCAGTCTTAGGTAATGGGTCTGTTTCCAGTTATTGTGTTCTGACATTTGTGAACTGGAGTTTCTACTTTCTTCCTGTATATCTTTTGCTATGAATCTGAATTCTTTCATCACTACTACTTCCTCTAGGTTAAATCTGTAACTCTTTAACATTTTTTTCATTCATTTTAAATGTTCTTGCCCATCTCACTGGTTAGT